>JAJIBD010025802.1:0-138814 GCA_021461705.1 Cryptotis parvus | reverse complement strand
TCTCGTCAGAACTCCACCCAGCGACCAGCCCATCACAGCCCGGATCATCGACACCCACCCTGCAGCAGTTTCTTCCTCAATCCAGCCCAGGTATGCTGGTCCAGAGACTCTTAGACATGGGGCAGAGCGGTTCCTTGCTCTCCCTGTGCCCAGCCGTTCATGAGGTCAGTCGGGAGGCATGGTTGGTTCTAGCCTTGGGCCACCACCCCGTAAGAGCCTCACAACAAGCCAGATGACCCCCCCTTCACTCCACGGGCACCACCATTTTCCACATTTGGACTTCCCTCTCGTCAGAACTCCACCGAGCTGACCAGCCCATCACAGCCAGGATCATCGACACCCACCCTGCAGCAGTTTCTCCCTCAATCCAGCCCAGGTATGCTGGTCCAGAGACTCTTAGACATGGGGCAGAGTGGTTCCTTCTTCTCCCTGTGCCCAGCCATTCATTAGGCAGTCAGGATGCATGGTGGTTTCTAGCCTTGGCCCACCACCCTGGAAGAGCCTCACAACAAGCCAGATGACTCCCCACCCACTCCACGGGCCCCCACCATCTTCCACATTCAGACTTCCCTCACGTCAGAACTCCACACAGCCTACTAGCTCATCACAGCCCAGATCATTGACACCCACCCTGCAGCAGTTTCTTCCTCAATCCAGCACAGGTATGCTGGTCCAGAGACTCTTTAGACATGGGGCAGAGCGGTTCCTTGCTCTCCCTTTGCCCAGCCGTACCTGAGGCAGTCGGGAGGCATGGTGGGTTCTAGCCTTGGCCCTCCACCCGGTATAGCCTCACAACAAATCAGACGACCCCACACCCACTATATGGGCGCCGCCATCTTCCACATTTGGACTTCCCTCTCGTCAGAACTCCACCCAGCCGACCAGCCCATCACAATCCGGATGATCCACACCCACCCTGCAACAGTTATTTCCTCAATCCATCACAGGTATGCTGGTCCAGAGACACTAGACATGGGGCAGAGCGGTTCCTTGCTCTCCCTGTGCCCAGCCGTTCATGAGGCAGTTGGGAGGCATGGTGGGTTCGAGCCTTGGCCCACCACCACGGAGGAGCCTCACAACAAGCCAGGCGACACCCCACCCACTCCACGGGCACAGCCATCTTTTTCATTCGAAATTCCCTCTCGTCAGAACTCTACCCAGCCGACCAGCCCATCACAGCCCAGTTCATCGACACCCTACCCTGCAGCAGTTTCTTCCTCAATCCAGCCCAGGTATGATAGTTCAGAGACTCTTAGACATGGGGCATAGCGGTTCCTTGTTCTCCCTTTGCCCAGCCGTTCATGAGGCAGTCGGGAGGCATGGTGGGTTCTAACCTTGGCCCACCACCCCGGTAGAGCCTCACAACAAGCCAGAGCGACCCCCCACCCACTCCACGGGCGCCGCCATCTTCCACATTCAGACTTCCTTCTCGTCAGAACTCCACCCAGCCAACCAGCCCATCACAGCCCGGATCATCGACACCCACCCTGCAACAGATTCTTCCTCAATCCAGCCCTGGTATGCTGGTTCAGAGACTCTTAGAAGTGCGGCAGTGTGGTTCCTTGCTCTCCCTGAGCCAAGCTGTTCATGAGGCAGTCGGGAGGCATGATGATTTCTAGCCTTGGCCCACCACCCCGGAGGAGCCTCACTATAAGCCAGACGACCCCTCACCCACTCTACTGGCGCAGCCATCTTCCACATTCGGACTTACCTCTCGTCAGAACTGCACCCAGCCGACCAGCCCATCACAGCCCGGATCATCGACACCCACCCTGCAGCAGTTTCTTCCTCAATCCAGCCCAGGCATGCTGCTCCAGAGACTCTTAGTCATGGGGCAGAGCGGTTCCTTGCTCTCCCTGTGCCCAGCCATTCATTAGGCAGTCGGGATGCATGGTGGCTTCTAGCCTTGGCCCACCACCCCGGAAGAGCCTCACAACAAGTCAGATGACTCCCCACCCATTCCACGGGCCCGCCATCTTCCACATTCAGACTTCCCTCTCATCAGAACTCCAACCAGCCGACCAGCCCATCACAGCCCAGATCATCGACACCAACCCTGCAGCAGTTTCTTCCTCAATCCAACCCAGGTATGCTGGCCCAGAGACTCTTAGACATGGGGCAGAGCGGTTCCTTGCTCTCCCTTTGCCCAGCCGTTCATGAGGCTGTCGGGAGGCATGGTGGGTTCTAACCTTGGCCCACCACCCTGGTAGAGCTTCACAACAAGCCAGACGACCCCCCCACCCCACTCCACGGGCGCCGCCATCTTCCACATTTGGACTTCCTCTCATCAGACCTCCACCCAGCCAACCAGCCCATCACAGCCCGGATGATCCACACCCACCCTGCAGCAGTTTTTTCCTCAATCCATCCCAGGTATGATGGTCCAGAGACTCTAGACATGGGGCAGAGCGGTTCCTTGCTCTCTCTTTGACCATTCATTCATGAGGCAGTCGGGAGGCATGGTGGGTTCTAGCCTTGGCCCACCACCCGGTACAGCCTCACAACAAGCCAGACGACCCACCACCCACTCGACTGGCGCCGCCATCTTCCACATTCGGACTTCCCTCTCGTCAGAACTCCACCCAGCCTTCCAGCCCATCACAGCCCGGATCATCGACACCCACCCTGCAGCAGTTTCTTCCTCAATCCAGGCAAGTATGCTGGTCCAGAGACTCTTAGACATGGGGCAGAGAAGTTCCTTGCTCTCCCTGCCCTGCCGTTCATGAGGCAATCGGGAGGCATGGTGGGTTCTAGCCTTGGCCCATCACCCCGGAGGAGCCTCACGGCAAGCCAGAGGACCCCCCCACCCATTCCACGGGCGCAGCCATCTTCCACATTCGGACTTCCCTCTCGTCAGAACTACACCCAGGCGAACAGCCCATCAGAGACCGGATAATCGACACCCCCCCTGCAGCTGTTTCTTCCTCAATCCAGCTCAGGTATGCTGGTCCAGAGACTGTTAGACATGGGGCAGAGCGGTTCCTTGCTCTCCCTGTGCCCAGCCGTTCATGAGGCAGTTGGGAGGCATGGTGGGTTCGAGCATGGCCCACCACCACGGAGGAGCCTCACAACAAGCCAGACGACACCCCACCCACTCCACGGGCACAGCCATCTTTTACATTCGGAATTCCCTCTCGGCAGAAATCCACCCAGCCGACCAGCCCAACACAGCCCAGATCATCGACACCCACCCTGCAGCAGTTTCTTCCTCAATCCAACCCAGGTATGCTGGTCCTGAGACTCTTAGACGTGTGGCAGAGAAGTTCCTTGTTCTCCCTGTGCCCTGCCGTTCATGAGGCAGTCGGGATGCATGGTGGGTTCTAGCCTTGGCCCACCACCCCGGAATAGCTTCACAACTAGCCAGATGACTCCCCCACCCACTCCACGGGCTCCGACATCTTCCACATTCAGACTTCCCCTCGTCAGAACTCCACCCAGCCGACCAGCCCATCACAGCCCAGATCATCGACACCCACCCTGCAGCAGTTTCTTCCTCAATCCAGCGCAGGTATGTTGGTCCATAGACTCTTAGATATGGGGCAGAGAGGTTCCTTACTCTCCCTGTGCCCAGCCTTTCAGGAGGGCAGTCAGGAGGCATGGTGGGTTCTAGCCTTGTCCCACCACCCCCGGAGGAGCCTCACAACAAGCCAGGCGACAGCCCACCCACTCCATGGGCGCAGCCATTTTCCACATTCGGACTTCCCTGTCATCAGAACTTCACCCAGCCGACCAGCCCATCACACCCGGGATGATCCACACCCACCCTGCAGCAGTTTCTTCCTCAATCCAGCCCAGTTATGCTGGTCCAGAGACAGTTAGCATGGGGCAGAGCGGTTCCTTGCTCTCCGTGTGCCCAGCCGTTCATGAGGCAGTCGGGAGGCATAATGGGTTCTAGCCTTGGCCACCACCACGGAGGAGCCTCAACACAAGCCAGACGACCCCTCACCCACTCCACGGGGCAGCCATCTTCCACATTTGGACTTATCTCGTCAGAACTCCACCCAGCGACCAGCCCATCACAGCCCGGATCATCGACACCCACCCTGCAGCAGTTTCTTCCTCAATCCAGCCCAGGTATGCTGGTCCAGAGACTCTTAGACATGGGGCAGAGCGGTTCCTTGCTCTCCCTGTGCCCAGCTGTTCATGAGGTCGTCGGGAGGCATGGTTGGTTCTAGCCTTGGGCCACCACCCCGTAAGAGCCTCACAACAAGCCAGATGACCCCCCCTTTCACTCCACGGGCACCACCATTTTCCACATTTGGACTTCCCTCTCGTCAGAACTCCACCGAGCTGACCAGCCCATCACAGCCCAGATCATCGACACCCACCCTGCAGCAGTTTCTTCTTCAATCCAGCCCAGGTATGCTGGTCCAGAGACTCTTAGACATGGGGCAGAGCGGATCCTTGCTCTCCCTGTGCCCAGCCGTTCATGAGGCAGTCGGGAGGCATGGTGGGTTCTGGCCTTGGCCCACCACCCCGGAGGAGCCTCACAACAAGCCAGACGACCCCCCCACCCACTCCACGGGCGCCGCCATCTTCCACATTCAGACTTCCCTCACGTCAGAACTCCACCCAGCCGACCAGCCCATCACAGCTCGGATGATACACACCCACCCTGCAGCAGTTTCTTCCTCAATCCAGCCCAGGTATGCTGGTCCAGAGACTCTTAGATATGGGGCATAGAGGTTACTTGCTCTCCCAGTGCCTAGCAGTTCATGAGGCTTTGGGAGGCATGGTGGGTTCTAGCCTTGGCCCACCACCCCGTAAGAGCCTCACAACAAGCCAGACGACACCCCCACCCACTCCACGGGCGCAGCCATTTTCCACATTTGGACTTCCCTCTCCTCAGATCTCCACCCAGCGACAAGCCCATCACAGCACGGATCATCGACACCCACCCTGCAGCAGTTTCTTCCTCGATCCGTCACAGGTATGCTGGTCCAGAGACTCTTAGGACTTAGGGCAGAGCGGTTCCTTGCTCTGACTGTGCCCTGCCCGTTCATGAGGCAGTCGGGAGGCATGGTGGGTTCTAGACTTGGCCCACCACCCCGGAAGATCCTCACAACAAGCCAGACGACCCCCCCACCCACTCCAGGGCGCCGCCATCTTCCACATTCAGACTTCCCTCTCCTCAGAACTGCAAACAGACGACCAGCCCATCACAGCCCGGATAATCGACAACCACCCTGCAGCAGGTTCTTCCTCAACCAGCCCAGGTATGCTGGTCTAGGGACTCTTAGACATGGGGCAGAGCGGTTCCCTTGCTCTCCCTGTTGCCAGCCGTTCATGAGGCAGTTGGGAGGCATTGTTGGTTCTAGCCTTGGCCCACCACCCCGGCAGAGCCTCACAACAAGCCAGACGACCCCCCACGCACTCCACTGGCGCCTCTATGTTCCACATTCGGACTTCCCTCTCGTCAGAACTCCACCCAGCCGACCAGCCCATCACAGCCCGGATCATCGACACCCACCCTGCAGCAGTTTCTTCCTCAATCCAGGCAGGTATGCTGGTCCAGAGACTCTTAGACATGGGGCAGAGCGGTTCCTTGCTCTCCCTGTTCCCAGCCGTTCATGAGGCAGTCGGGAGGCATGGTGGGTTCTAGCCTTGGCCCACCACCCCGGAGGAGCCTCACAACAAGCCAGATGACACCACCCACACTCCACGAGCGCAGCCATCTTCCACATTCTTAATTCCCTCTCGTAGAACTCCACCCAGCCGACCAGCCCATCACAGCCAGGATCATCGACACCCACCCTGCAGCAGTTTCTCCCTCAATCCAGCCCAGGTATGCTGGTCCAGAGACTCTTAGACATGGGGCAGAGTGGTTCCTTGTTCTCCCTGTGCCCAGCCATTCATTAGGCAGTCAGGATGCATGGTGGGTTCTAGCCTTGGCCCACCACCCGGGAAGAGCCTCACAACAAGCCAGATGACTCCCCCACCCACTCCACGGGCCCCACCATCTTCCACATTCAGACTTCCCTCTCGTCAGAACTCCACACAGCCTACTAGCTCATCACAGCCCAGATCATTGACACCCACCCTGCAGCAGTTTCTTCCATAATCCAGCCCAGGTTTGCTGGTCCAGAGACTCTTAGACATGGGGCAGAGCGGTTCCTTGCTCTCCCTTTGCCCAGCCGTACCTGAGGCAGTCGGGAGGCATGGTGGGTTCTAGCCTTGGCCCTCCACCCCGGTATAGCCTCACAACAAATCAGACGACCCCACACCCACTATATGGGTGCCGCCATCTTCCACATTTGGACTTCCCTCTCGTCAGAACTCCACCCAGCCGACCAGCCCATCACAACCCGGATGATCCACACCCACCCTGCAGCAGTTTTTTTTCTCAATCCATCCCAGGTATGCTGGTCCAGAGACACTAGACATGGGGCAGAGCGGTTCCTTGCTCTCCCTGTGCCCAGCCGTTCATGAGGCAGTTGGGAGGCATGGTGGGTTCGAGCCTTGGCCCACCACCACGGAGGAGCCTCACACCAAGCCAGACGACACCCAACCCACTCCACGGGCACAGCCATCTTTTTCATTCGAAATTCCCTCTCGTCAGAACTCTACCCAGCCGACCAGCCCATCACAGCCCAGTTCATCGACACCTACCCTGCAGCAGTTTCTTCCTCAATCCAGCCCAGGTATGCTGGTCATGAGACTCTTAGACGTGGGGCAGAGAAGTTCCTTGCTCTCCCTGTGCCCAGCCGGTCATGAGGCAGTCGGGAGGCATGGTGGGTTCTAGCCTTGGCCCACCACCCCGGAAGAGCCTCACAAGAAGCCAGACGACACCCCACCCACTCCATGGGCGCCGCCATCCTCCACATTCAGACTTCCCCTCTCCACAGAACTCAGAACAGCTGACCAGCCCATCACAGCCCGGAACATCGACACCCACCCTGCAACAGTTTCTTCCTCAATCCAGCCCAGGTATGATGGTCCAGAGACTCTTAGACATGGGGCAGAGCGGTTCCTTGCTCTCCTTTGCCCAGCCGTTCATGAGGCAGTCGGGAGGCATGGTGGGTTCTAACCTTGGCCCACCACCCCGGTAGAGCCTCACAACAGGCCAGACGACCCCCCACCCACTCCACGGGCGCCGCCATCTTCCACATTCAGACTTCCCTCTCGTCAGAACTCCATCCAGCCAACCAGCCCATCACAGTCCGGATCATCGACACCCACCCTGCAGCAGTTTCTTCCTCAATCCAGCCCCGGTATGCTGGTACAGAGACTCTTAGAAGTGGGGCAGTGCGGTTCCTTTCTCTCCCTGTGCCAAGCCGTTCATGAGGCAGTCGGGAGGCATGATGGTTTCTAGCCTTGGCCCACCACCCCGGAGGAGCCTCACTATAAGCCAGGCGACCCCTCACCCACTCCACGGGCGCAGCCATCTTCCACATTCGGACTTACCTCTCATCAGAACTGCACCCAGCCGACCAGCCCATCACAGCCCGGATCATCGACACCCACCCTGCAGCAGTGTCTTCCTCAATCCAGCCCAGGCATGCTGCTCCAGAGACTCTTAGACATGGGGCAGAGCGGTTCCTTGCTCTCCCTGTGCCCAGCCATTCATTAGGCAGTCGGGCTGCATGGTGAGTTCTAGCCTTGGCCCACCACCCCCGGAAGAGCCTCACAACAAGCCAGATGACTCCCCACCCACTCCACGGGCCCAGCCATCTTCCACATTCAGACTTCCATCTCGTCAGAACTCCACCCAGCCGACCAGCCCATCACAGCCCAGATCATCGACACCCACCCTGCAGCAGTTTCTTCCTCAATCCAACCCAGGTATGCTGGTCCAGAGACTCTTAGACATGGGGCAGAGCAGTTCCTTGCTCTCCCTTTGCCCAGCCGTTCATGAGGCAGTCGGGAAGCATGGTGGGTTCTAGCCTTGGCCCACCACCCTGGTAGAGCTTAACAACAAGCCAGACGACCCCCCCCCACCCACTCCACGGGCGCCGCCATCTTCCACATTCGGACTTCCCTCTCGTCAGAACTCCACCAAGCCAACCAGCCCATCACAGCCCGGATGATCCACACCCACCCTGCAGCAGTTTTTTCCTCAATCCATCCCAGGTATGCTGGTCCAGAGACTATAGACATGGGGCAGAGCGGTTCCTTGCTCTCCCTTTGACCATTCGTTCATGAGGCAGTCGGGAGGCATGTTGGGTTCTAGCCTTGGCCCAACACCCGGTAGAGCCTCACAACAAGCCAGACGACCCACCACCCACTCGACCGGCGCCGCCATCTTCCACATTCGGACTTCCCTCTCGTCAGAACTCCACCCAGCCGTCCAGCCCATCACAGCCCGGATCATCGACACCCACCCTGCAGTAGTTTCTTCCTCAATCCAGGCAGGTATGCTGGTCCAGAGACTCTTAGACATGGGGTAGAGAAGTTCCTTCTCTCCCTGCCCTGCCGTTCATGATGCAATCGGGAGGCATCGTGGGTTCTAGCCTTGGCCCATCACCCCGGGAGGAGCCTCACAACAAGCCAGAGGACCCCCCACCCACTCCACGGGCGCAGCCATCTTCCACATTCGGACTTCCCTCTCGTCAGAACTCCACCCAGCCGACCAGCCCATCACAGCCCGGATCAACGACACCCACCCTGCAGCATTTTCTTCCTCAATCCAGCCCAGGTATGCTGGTCCAGAGACTGTTAGTCATCGGGCAGAGCGGTTCCTTGCTCTCCCTGTGCCCAGCCGTTCATGAGGCAGTTGGGAGGCATAGTGGGTTCGAGCCTTGGCCCACCACCACGGAGGAGCCTCACAACAAGCCAGAAGACACCCCACCCACTCCACGGGCACAGCCATCTTTTACATTCGAATTCCCTCTCGGCAGAACTCCACCCAGCCGACCAGCCCATCACAGCCCAGATCATCGACACCCACCCTGCAGCAGTTTCTTCCTCAATCCAACCCAGGTATGCTGGTCCAGAGACTCTTAGACGTGGGAGAGAAGTTCCTTGTTCTCCCTGTGCCCAGCCGTTCATGAGGCAGTTGGGAGGCATGGTGGGTTCGAGCCTTGGGCCCACCACCACGGAGGAGCCTCACAACAAGCCAGACGACCCCCCCACCCACTCCACGGGCGCCGCCATCCTCCACATTCAGACTTCCCTCTCCTCAGAACTCAGAACAGCCGACCAGCCCATCACAGCCCGGAACATCGACACCCACCCTACAGCAGTTTCTTCCATAATCCAGCCCAGGTATGCTGGTCCAGAGACTCTTAGACATGGGGCACAGCGGTTCCTTGCTCTCCCTTTGCCCAGCCGATCATGAGGCAGTCGGGAGGCATGGTGGGTTCTAACCATGGCCCACCACCCCGTAGAGCCTCACAACAAGCCAGACGCCCACCCACCCACTCCACGGGCGCCGCCATCTTCCACATTCTGACTTCCCTCTCGTCAGAACTCCAAACAGATGACCAGCCCATCACAGCCCGGATAATCGACACCCACCCTGCAGCAGTTTCTTCCTCAATCCAGCCCAGGTATGCTGGTCTAGGGACTCTTAGACATGGGGCAGAGCTGTTCCTTGCTCTCCCTGTGCTCAGCCTTTCATGAGGCAGTCGGGAGGCATGGTGGGTTCTAGCCTTGGCCCACCACCACGGAGGAGCCTCACAACAAGCCAGATGACCCCCACCCATTCCACGGGCGCAGCCATCTTCCACATTCGGACTTCCCTCTCGTCAGAACTCCACCCAGCCGACCAGCCCATCACAGCCCGGATCATCGACACCCACCCTGCAGCAGTTTCTTCCTCAATCCAGCCCAGGTATGCTGGTCCAGAGACTCTTTGACATGGGCCAGAGCGGTTCCTTGGTCTCCCTGTGCCCAGCCGTTCATGAGGCAGTCGGGATGCATGGTGGGTTCTATCCTTGGCCCACCACCCCAGAGGAGCCTCACAACAAGCCAGACGACCCCCCCCACCTCCACGGGCTCAGCCGTCTTCCACATTCGGACTTCCCTCTCGTCAGAACTCCCCAGCCGACAGCCCATCACAGCCCGGTTCACGGCCGCGCAGTTCATCAATAAATGCTTTATTTGGAGGTGTTTAAAGATTATGCCTCCCCTCACGGCAAGCCTAGCAAGCTGCTCGTGTTGTGTTTGATATGCCAAATGCCAGTAACAATTATATTAGGTCATTCCCATGACCTAATATAATGGTTTGAGGCTACTTATGTTCCTGTAGCAAGCTGATTCCCTTGGCTCTACTGGCATGAGACAGGACATATGGAGATATTACTGGTGCCCGCTCTAGCAAAAAGATGATTAACGGGAAGATCGTGATCGTGATTGTGATCGTGATATTTCTGTAAGTACAATGAATCATACTTAATGAAGAACATTCATGTACATGAACCAGCAAGCAGAATATACACCCAGATGATATAGACAGAGTGGAATGTTGATGCATCCGGTGAACTTAGTCACTATAAATTAGCAAATGTCACAGGGAACCAATCAAAATAGACAATGAGATGGCTGGGGTTGGAGATGACAGCTGCTAAGAGGAGTCCACCACCTCCGCCTCTCTCTCAACTCTCTCTGGACCTGCTCACGGGAGACCAGGTAGGCTCCCGTGAATAATTCCTCATTCCCCATAAGGCAAGATCCGTGCTGAGACAGAAGGCTGAGTATTGGCAGACCTCATAGGCCAGAGACTGGTAGAATATTGGCACAATACAGGGAGGGCTCAGGTGCCCAGGAAATCTGAGTCCAGGTGCTCAGATTCAGGCAAAGCTTGGATGTCCAGCCAGGGACAGATACTAAGTGGGAGTCCTACCCACTCAGGCATGACTGGGACCGGTGACTAGGAGAGCCATCATAGCAAGACAGGAACCACTGGGGTACAGTTGGGAGACCCAGCTACAGGTACAGAGGCAGAGATCTCACCCATGTACATGTGGCCATGACCGAGAACTGAGGAAAGTGTGTAAAAGATAGAGAGCCCCACAGGAACATGCCTGGTCATCGTTCGTGGAAGGCGAGCAAACTGTGGGACAGGACAGGGAAGCCTCAGATGTAAGACCAGTGATGTCATTCATGGGTGGAGGGAGGGTAAAGGGTAAAGGAAACTCAGTAAGGGACCTGGATCCATTTACTTCAATTGTACAATAAACTAACTTCAAATCTTCTGAATTTTGTAAGCAAATCTTTCACACAGTTCTCAAAAACTCACATCATAGGAAAATCCACTTTCATGCTAACACAAATATTTTGCTATGATAACTGGGAACATTTTTAATTTTTTTAAATTAAAAAAAAATTTTATTATACCATGTGAGATATACAATTACAAGGATGTTCATAATTGGGTCTCTGCCATACAGTGTTCCAGCACCCATCCCTCCACCAGTGCCAAATTCCCACCACCCATATCCTAAACATGCCCCCTCCAAATCCCTGCTTGCCCCTATTGCAGGCACATTTTATTTCTCTGTCTATCTCTTTGTCTCTGTCCCTGTATTTCTCTCTCTCTCTCTCTCTCTCTCTCTCTCTCTCTCTCTCTCTTTCTCTCCTGTTATACTTTGTGGCTTTCCCTACAGATATTAACGATGTATGATGTCTCTATGTGCATATTCAATAGTGAGTTTTAGTGTGACGTCATAATTCCTCATTCCCCATAACCTCTCCAGTTTGTTGTAACTAGAATGATCATTAGAGTGGGTAAATTTGAAAGATCCTGGGAAGGACCTGGTTCTAAAATCTGATATAGTCTAAGATTGTTGCGCAGCAGCGTAACGGCCGTAGGACACGGCCAGGGACTGGCCGAGCCTTTTACTTTTCACCCAGGAACTCCATGAGCTGCTCCACAGAGGCCGAGCTGCGCAGCTATAGATCTGGAGTGTCTGTCTTCCAGCGGTTGGCTGTGGTAACTGGAAGCTCAGGGCCATGCTCTAACATGGAGTCTGAGGAATGGGTGGAGGCGCCCAAATCCCTGCTCTAAGTCCGGCCAGCGTGACCGCCTGCATGCTGAGCAAGCCCTAGGAGCTATGTAGGACATGGCCAGGGGCTGGCCGAGCCTTTTACTTTTAACTAGGAACATTTATAACATAAACTCAAAACCACATAAAATGTTGACTCCAAATAGGAAACTGTTTGTAGTCGGTGATCCGAATTAAAAATCCAAAGAATACAGTTTCATTGATAAAATAAATTACAAGTATATAGTTCTATTCAGTTCACATGCCGTCTACCTTATAAGTAGATTTTAGTGATTTAATGTTGCAGAATATATAAACTTGTGAATATATATAATTATATATGATGTGTGCACATTATACAGATAATTTAGACATGAATGCCAAATCACATCATTTTAATGCAATCTTCATGCAATCTCTTTTGCTCAAGCAGCATTTCTAAGAATTAAACATAACTTTGTTTTCTATTTTATAGAAAATGGAGCAACAAAAAAGCTTAAGTAATTTAATAAAAGCAAAAAATCTTGTAATAAAAGCATTTGGAACTATGTCTTACATACTGAGCATGTGTCTGTGTTGAGTAAATTATGCTATATACTTCCAGTAAATAGCATAATTTCCTTGAGAGGGATACACTCCCCATGATTTCAACACAATATGCCACCAAGAGGTTCTTGCTCCAACGTAAAAAAGAATCTCTATTTTAAGATAACTATTTTGAATGTGTCAGTGCTTTTGAACCAGTCTATCTACTTTCGTTCACTGGGAGACGCTGGAATGTGTTAGCTCACTCTCAGAAGATCTCCACAGTGAGAAAAGCTGAAACCATTCTCCAAACCAAGAAGAAAAATGAGTGATGGCTATATATCGCGGGTGAGTAAGCGTGGTGGGGGAGGGGGAAGGACAAGAGAAAGGGAAAAATTGCAGGCAGACTAAAAATGTTGACTCTTTATTTAAGGTGAAAGTGTTTAAGGTTAGTGAGAAAAGGAGAAATATTTCTGTAACACATATAGATTAATACCAATAAGAGGACAAAAATTAATGAATATGCTCGGGGTTAATGAATGGCATTATAGATCAAAAACGTTCATGTTGTGTACTTTTACAGAGGATTGCTTACCTCAGATTTGCCCAGACATGTATCCTAGGCTTCATCCTCTGTCTATAATGTGAAGAACAGGTTACAAATAGTAGATATTGCTAAACTATGCTTAAGGTGAGCAAAGATGGTTATAATAGTCCATGAGTTAATTTTATTCAGTTTATTTCTTTGTTTTGCTTCTTATTTGTTTTGCTTCTTATTTCTTTTGCTTCTTATTTCTTTTGCTTCTTATTTCTTTTGTTTTGATTTAGTGAAATCACACGATGTTTATTTTTCTTCATTTGACTTATCTAAGTATAATACTAAGTCCATTCGCGAATGCTTTATAAATGGTCAAAGTTGAAGAGACTTCAGCAGTCATTTAATAAAACTTCTCTACCTAATGTGTCACCTCCAGTTCCAGCGTTTTTAAGAGTTGAAAAGAGAATATGTTCCATGATAATAATGTATGTCTTAGAAAGTGGTCTTGCTTCAGTTCTGGATATTTTAATGGAATGTCTTGGTGGGAAGGATTATATAATACAGAAAGGTTCTCACTTGAAAGTGATTAATTACAATGCAAAAGTTGATTGCTATGCCAGGATAAAATGAAACCAGTAATTCCTCTGCACATGGTCTGAGTATTTTTCATACTCACTCCAGAAGCTGGGGTACTTTTCTTTGACACTAGAATGAGTAGTAATCATTGCCCAAAGTGCAGGTGGGAGAAAGCAAAAGCTGAAATCAAAAACATTCCACTAATGCTTCCTGTTTTCTGTGTTGCCACAACTGTATTGCCACATCACCCTGAGTCTTCCTCGGCTGCCTCCAGAGGCTCTGTCCAGGCACCTTTAATCAGTGTTAGCTCTCCAAAAAGAAGACTCCGAGTTCTTCATATTATTTTCTCAAGCCTGTGTCCCTTTCCCCTGCATCTGTACTTGTCCAGGTTTATTTTAAGGATAGAAAAGAAAAGTCTGTTTGAGTTGGCATTGTTTGATTCTTCAGTGATAAATTGTCAATGAGTGGTTACTTTCCCAGAGCAGCGAAGATGTGCACCCCTTGGGCCACTGAGGACAATTTCTTGGCACTGTTGAAAGTAACAGAGCAACTTATGTGTTAAAAAGATTAAGAGGAGGGGCATGTAAAGGAGTTAGAGAAAGGAATGAAACAAAGTATGGGCTGAAGGTATTTATAACAAAATGAATTTCCCGATTCTTAAAGAATATGAGTCTGAAATCCACAAGGCAAGGAAGAAAATAAAATGAATTTCTTGATCACTTATACTAGATTTGAAAGCATTAAGCACAAAGGGAAAACCCTGAAAACTTCAAAGGTGAAAAAGGACAAACTAAAAAGTTCTAAGAGACTGAAAATCAATCTCATCATGAACCATAAAGCATAAAGAGAATATAAACTCTGCAGATTTCTAAAAAAAAGTTTAATTTTGTGCTTTTTAATTCAGTCTACATTATTGCTGTTAGAGGAAAAAAGATAAGATCTTAAAATTGTTCTCACAGGCTCAGTTTAGACAATTAAAATAAAATAAATTCGAACATGAATACTATAATAAATGAGTCACAAACAAGGACCCATTTGTTTGTGGGACTTTATAAATAGAACAATTGAATTAAGTTTAAATGAATGCTTTTCAGAATATTGACATTTAAAATGAAAATATTCCTCTCGGTGGCTGGCGGACACGCAGGGAGGTGGTAGAGCCCCAGGCCCCGGCAGAAGGTAGAAACTACAGTCCCCAGAAGTCTGAGCGGAAGTGGAAGCAAATGGACTTTTTTTTTTTTTTTTGCTTTTTTGGGTCACACCCGGCGACGCTCAGGGGTTTCTCCTGGCTCTGCACTCAGGAATTACTCCTGGCGGTGCTCGGGGACCATATGGGATGCCGAACTCTCACCCTGGTTGGCTTCCACCTCAGGTAACCTCCATGGGGATGTGGCTGGCTGGGCGGGCGGCCGCTCATGTGGCCACATATTAATACAAAAAACAAGGAAATTCGAAAATATTCCTCTCTCTGAACATCAATAGTTTAATATACCATATTGTTGCACCTTTGTTTAAAAGTAATATTGACACAACTTTGTAAATTTTCACATGATTGATTCTACTTTTTTTTGCAAAGAAAAAAATGACATAAAATGATTATGCAGTGCAATGTGGATAATAAAGTGAAGGGAATATTCTAAAAGAATGTCATATCAATGAGATGAGAACAAGCAAGAAGAGTGTCTTAAACAGACCCTCGCCCCCAGCCCTGACAAAGAACCAGCTCTCTGCTGTCTTAAATTCAGACTCCGATCTTTCAGAAGTCTGACAAAACTATATATTATTTAAAGCCTCCCAGTCCATGGTATTTTGTTATGTCAGTCCTAGCAAAATAAAACACCAAAGCATGTATAATCTTAGGAAAAAAAGAAATAGATGTCTTTTGGGAAAATATAAAATGCCATGAAATTTTATAAATATTATAGAAACTTGAACCTTGGAACTAAAGAATTGTTGATTTGGGGGTAAGACCCACCCACCTTTAGGCTTGTTCCTGCCTGCACCCCTCAGAGGATTACTCCTAGTCGGTCACAGGGTACCATATGGGTTGCTGAGGATTGAACCCAGGTTGATCTTATGCAAAGCAAGCTCTCTACCCACTGTACTCTTTTCTACCCTAATATCTGCACATTCTTCCTGGATTATTTTACATCTCCCAATAAAGCAGCAGGCAGGGTTACTTTGATCATTGGTGGAATCATTACTGCTTGTTATTAATGCCCTAACATATCCATGAGTGAGTGCCAACAGCCCTCTTCTTTTTAATTCAATCTGCTCACTATTTACTGTTTTTTAATATATATTTTATTATAACATCGTGAGAGAGACATTTAAAAAGCTGTTCATGATTGGGTATCAGTCACACATGTTCAAGCACCCATCCCTCCACCAGTGCACATTTCCTACTACCACCAATGTCCCCAGATTCACTCCCCCTTACCCAGTCTGCATCTATAGTAGGCATTCTTCTTCTTCGTTCTTCGTTCTTCGTTCTTCCTTCTTCTTCTTCTTCTTCTTCTTCTTCTTCTTCTTCTTCTTCTTCTTCTTCTTCTTCTTCTTCTTCTTCTTCTTCTTCTTCTTCTTCTTCTTCTTCTTCTTCTTCTTCTTCTTCTTCTTCTTCTTCTTCTCCTCCTTCTCCTTCCCCTTCTCTTTCTCTCCTCCCTTCCTCCTCCTTCTTCTTCTCCTCCTCCTCCTCCTTCCCCTCCTCCTCCTCACCTCCTCCTCCTCCTCCTCCTCCTCCTTCTTCTTCTTCTCCTCCTCCTCCTCCTTCTCCTTCTCCTTCTCCTCCTTCTCCTTCTCCTTCTCTCCTCCTCCCTCCTCCTTCCTTCTTCTTCTTCTTCTTCTTCTTCTTCTTCTTCTTCTTCTTCTTCTTCTTCTTCTTCTTCTCCTCCTTCTTCTCCTCCTTCTCCTCCTCATTCTCCTCCTTCTCCTCCTCCTCCTCCTCCTCCTCCTTCTTCTTCTTCTCCTCCTCCTCCTTCTCCTTCCCCTTCTCTTTCTCTCCTCCCCTCCTCCTCCTCCTTCTTCTTCTCCTCCTTCTCCTCCTCCTCCTCCTTCCCCTCCTCCTCCTCCCTCACCTCCTCCTCCTCCTCCTTCTTCTTTTTCTTCTTCTTCTTTTTCTTCTTCTTTCTTCTTCGTCATTGTCTTCATCATCTTTGTCTTCTTCATCTCTCTCTCTCTCTTGTGTCTCTCTTTCCCCCTCCTTGTCTCCCTTCTCTTACACATTGTGGCTTTCCCCCTTACCGTTTACCGGTTTGCCTTGCCATGTTTTACACAAAAGCACACTGACTTCCCCATGACCTGTTGAATAAATAAAATCCATTTGTTTTACATTTACGTTATTCCAAAACATGACCTTATGCATTTTATTTCCCTTTTTAATCATTGACTTCAGTGATTTATATATCTACTATATCCGTTTTTCAGGCCATCATTCTTTTGGTGACCATAATAATTTCTTGATATCATCTTCCACTTCACTTCTTAAAATAGCTTTGCACTTTTCTCAATTCATCTGCCAAGTGTCTTCTTCTCCCATGTGGACAGCTGCAGCTTTGGCTGTCACTTACTGTGTTTGGGCCGTTGAAGGTCACTACCGTCTTTAGTATTTAAGACATAGATACTTGATTAAGAGTTTCTGAATTGGTTATTATGATGGAGAAAAATAATATTCAAATGGAATTTATTTACATATCCATTTCTTTTTTGGTTTGCCTTTACAGTGTGCTGGTATAACACTAGGAATTGGAATTTTGGTCTTTGTATTTCTCATGTACAAAGGTGAGTAGCTTCATTCATAAGCTTAGCTATGGCTTTTCAATGCCCAGTAAGCCCAAACATCTGCAGCTATTATGCTAGAATTCTTGGTTAGGAAGTAATACAAGGTCTTCTGTAGTGAAAACCAAGTTTACCAGGCTATTTCACTTTCTTTCCTTCTCTTAAAAAGACACTAAGTCTTTGAAAACAATCTTATTCTATATGTCATAAGAATTCTTTATATTTGGTCAAATTAATAACAAATTGTCATATAACAACTACATAGCAATAGCTATTTTTTAAATTGACAGTACTTGTAGAAGTTAAAATAGTAATGCAAATACTATCTATAATAGTAATGCAAATATACAAACTACACATGAATATATCACAAAGTAATGAAACAGGTTTAACCATGAAATATATTTACAAATAAAAGAGAAATAAGGGGATACATTATCTGTCACAAAAATAATCATGAAATAGACTCATTAGCTTGACTCTGATTTCTAACTTTTTAAACACCAGCATTACTGAGTCGATAACTGTAGTATTTCTCTAAGTTCTCTTGGATCAAGGATAAGTTATATTACTAATATTTGTTCTGTAAAATATTTATTGAAATAAAACAATGATAGCGATTTATGGCAAGATGTTCATTTCTGAAATGAAAGATCTGTGGAAAATGAAGACGTTAATTGTATTCTTTTTGTTTGATAAAAGACTTCAGAATATAAATCCCGAGTAATGATTTAATAGTAGTCAGGTCTTGATTTTGCATGTGCATACTTTGCTAAATTTAGCACAATTAATGCTTTGGACTATGATACCTACTTTCTTTAGCATTCTCAAGATTCCTGATAATCCTCCTCTGACCAGTTTGATCAGTCACTATAGTGTGCTGGGAGCTCAAATTTATTTGTATATAAATGTATGGAAGATGAGTATTTATTTAAAAGGGGCTTTCTATATGAAAAACTTTATTCAGGCATTCATTTTTGTTTTTAAACATTGAAGCTCAAAGCAATCTATTACTCCTGACTATGTCAAGGTAGTATTGCCCTACCCCCTCCCCAAATGGCAAAGTAAGGAGAGATCTTGAAATTGGTCCTACATATTAATCTTTGTTTTTGCTTGTTACAATAACTTGTTCAAACAGTTGAAATGCAGAAGCTATCTTATTCTGATTAACCTGCACCCAACTAAATCCCTGAAGTAACACATTATCAAAACAATAAGCACATACGTAAATTCATCATTGTCCCAGCTTCTAGAATGGCACTTTTAGAAGTGCCATTGTTGATGCAATGAAATGTCTGATTAATAAACATCTGATAAATCAACATAATGCTGTCACACCTGGATGGTACTCTCTTATCAATGCCATTTGCATTTCTTCTTGGAAAGTTAATGAGGTTTATTATTTATCTCGAGGTCTCTTCCTTGGCTGCTAAATTTCTTAATTGTATTTCAGAGAATGGTAGCTTTTATCATGTGTGACTGCTGGCTCCATTTGTCAAAACAGAGGTGAGAGTAAAATATAAAAGTACAGACTGCCTCACCACTGAAAGATTTAGGTTTCAGACAGTGGCAGTAAATTTGATTTATAGACTGAGTAGAAACACCTTTACACTTAAAACATTGCTCGCTTTTTTTCTTTTTGTTGCATATGAAGTGAAACCAAAGGATCTTCAAACAGAGTCATGTTCAGGGATTGCAACCAAAAATAAATGTTTTACTTTTACACTGTGAAACCAAAAACTGGACAGACAGCGAACAGTTTTGCCAGTCACAAAATTCATCACTTGCTCAGCTTGATACAAAAGAAGAACTGGTAAGAAAAGAATTTTAAATAATCACAACACTTTTTTTTTAACAGAAAGAATAAATGTTTCTGTGAAAAGAATAAAAAAGATTAAATCAATACTCGATTGTAATATAAATGAAAGAATGTTCTAAGTCTAGCAACTATAAAATTGATGTAATCGTCAAACAATGACTATGAAGAAATCATTTAACTATTATGATTTTAAAGAGCGTAGAGAGACATAAAGATGTTATACAACTCAGCCATTATCAAAGAGTCTTATATTGCCAACTGTGATTTGAACTCTGGTACTTTAGTGATTTTACCATTAATCGCTTAGCTCATTGTCATTGAGCTAAGTGTCTTGGTTCAATGTTCTTAGTCTATAAGGCAGACTGATTCAAATATCTTTACTTTCATACAAGCATAGCCTAGAAAACAACAAGGCACAACAATTTTTACTTCTTAGAATTTGAAACTGAGGATGTGAAGGAATTATGGGTACTCTGAAAAATGTGAAACTAAACGAAAGAAATAAAAAGGTGTAAAAGAAAAGACATTGAATACCAGGGCACAGTGAAGGGAAGCTGTTTACTTGCTGAGAAAATCTGGCTACTAAGTTACTGTTTAAATAGCAAGATGCCAATTAAGAGAGAGGAAGCCCACCACCAATATCTTTTATTCCTACAAGTGACGTAACTTTAGAAGTCAGTTTGATTCCTGGTTAGAGGAAACAACACACAGCAGCAGTGACTTTCTTAAACTGGTATTTTTTCAAATTAGTTCATGACTGAATTTTTATATTTCTACCATACTTAAGCTTTACATCAAGCCTCTTTCTCCTTTAAATCCTTTCTATGTTTTTGGGATAAGACTTACACACAAAATAAAATACAAAAAAGGTGGGGCAGAGTGATAATACAGCCAGTAGGGCATTTGCCTTGCATGCTGCCAACCTGTTGGAACCCGGCATCCCATGTGGTCTCCCTGAGCACCGCCAGGGAGTAATTCCCGAGTGCAGAGCAGAGTGCAGAGCCAGGAGTAACCCCTGAACCTCTCGGATGTGACCCAAAAAAGCAAAACAAAAAAAACTACTAGCATTCGTTCTCTGTCACTCTTAAAGTATGCAGCGTTGGGGTGGAGAGATGACTCAGTGTTCCATTTCCCATAGAGCAGGATACATAGAAACGGCTGTTTATGATTTTTATTCCCCCAATACATACCATATTAGTTTATAGTCTCTGTCACCACTCTCTAAATGAAACATGCTGGCATTTAAACCATTAGAACTAGGGTGTTTGCTTTGCACAAGACCAAACCAGGTTCAAACCCAGCATCCCATCTGATTCCCCTTCCAGAAGAGATAGCTGCATGCAGAGTGAGGAATAAGCCCTTAGTAACGCCTAGGCATGGCCCATAAACAAACAAAATGAAAGGCTTGAAAGACATTAACTATTTTCCCTGTTAGTTTCTCATTTGAGAGATAGAAGCTCCTTTCAATGATAATTAGTAACTCAAAGAATTTCCATGGCATGATAGCAGTTATTTGCAATGAAGAAAGAGTTAAGAGGAAAAGGAGGAAAATGAAAACCTTCCTAGGAAAGCTATCATCTAAACACCTCTCTATGTAAGTGGTGTGACTGGCATGTGGTGTGAAGTGTAAAGGCATGCAGATTAGAATGAAAACTGTAAAAAGTTTACATGAGATGATCAGGATAAGAAATTTGCAGGAGGGCTGGGGGACGGGGAGGGAACCGGGACGTTGGTGGTGGGAGATGGGCACTGGTGGCGGGATGGGTGCTGCAACACTGTATGACCAAAACCCAAATATGAACTTTTTAATTGTATATCTTTGTAATTGTAAAAATAAAAAAATTAAAAAAAAAAAAGAAATTTGCTCAATAGTGTGCTCTAAAATCAGATGATAATGCCCTCTTATGTTTGGAAAGTATCTTCTGAAGAATCTGACAGGAGTTAGCATGCACTGGATTGGACTGAACAGAGAACGAGGCGGGCCTTGGAAATGGACAAATGGCATCGCATTCAATGATTTGTAAGCTTCAAATTTAGTAGGAAATTATTTATTCTGTTGAGTGCCTGTTAAAATCAATTTGAGCTGCACTGTTGTGAGGAAATCTATCTTGTCTGTGCTGTACCTTTCTTCCACCTCTTCCTGTTAGACCCATTCCCACTGAAGCACACCTACTGGCATATGCACAGGGGGAAGTTTTCCATTTCTATGTTCACTCTATCTTATTTTGAAATTGTTTTTCAAGCTAATTGTCCTCCTTTGGCTAATTTACATTCACTCTTGGCAATTGCAAGCCAAAAGTATATGCAGTATAAGTACCCTTTTCTAACAACCTGTATTTATACCAGGTATTTCTCTTTCTAAGAGTTAGAGCTCTTGGGGCTGGAGTTTAGATACTTGCGTTGCATGGTCCCTTGTGCACTGCTGACTGTGGGATACCTCTCTGCCACCCGCCCCAATACAAATAACTAGAGGCCTAACAATTTTCTTTAACTTTGCAAGTGTCTTATCATACACAATACTGCTTATTTATGTTATTATTTCTTAGGGGAATAATATTTTCCTAAAAGGGAGGAGATACTATTTTCCTGAAAGCAAGAGCATTACTTTGCTTTGGTATCCATGTATTCCTGTCTTGATACTTTATTAAGTACTAGATTAAAAATTTGAACCAACTAAATAAATATTGAAATGTGTAAGATATATAAATTATTCTTACTGGAAAAAGGAAAATCTTTATCATTAATAGAGGGATACACTTAGTTCCTTTGACTATCTCAGAACATTTCAAAAAATTCAAATGACTATAAACTCATTTATTACTTTCAAAACTGAGCATTGTTTTGTCTAAAGATATTCTGGAATATAGTGATGGTGACTGCATTTAAAATCACTATTCTGGGACTGGAGTGATAGCACAGTGGGTAGGGCATTTGCCTTGCAAGCGCCTGACCCAGGTTCAATCTCTGGCATCCCATATGGTACCCCGAGCACCGCCAGGAGTAACTCCTGAGTGCAGAGCCAGGAGTAACTCCTGAGCATCGCCAGGTGTGACAAAAAAAAAATAAAATCACTATTCTAGGGGCTGGAAAACTACTATGGCAGTGGGTTGGGCCCTGAGCAGAGCCAGGAGTACATCCTGAGCACCATGGGGTGCAACTTCAAACCCCCAAAATAAGATCACTTTTACTAATTTAATCTTTATTATTTGTGTAATTTGATTTTAAATGTTCATTTTCAGGTTTGAAATTAGTGGAAATGGAAACTTTGCCTTTCTGAATGCTGATGGAGTCCAGAGCTCCAGAGGGTCTCTTGATCTCCCGTGGATATGCAGCAAATTTATAACATAACAGAGGAAAACAGTAAATCTGAAAACTATCTTCGTTCAGACCAGGAGACAATTTTATCTGGTAATCATTGATTGAGACTCACATACATGGGGCAGAGCTGCTACCGGCTCTCCCTGTGCCCAGCTGATCACGAGGTCCCTGGGAGGGATGGCGGGTTCTAGCCCTAGCCCGCCACCCCAGCAGAACCTCACAAGAAGCCAGAGGAACCCCACACCCTGAGGGCCGCCATTTTCCACATCTGGACTTCCCTCTCATCAGAGCTCCACCCAACAGAAGAGCTGATCACAGCCTGGCTTGTGCAGTCACTTTGCAGCCATGCGGTCATCAATAAATGCTTGAGATTAGAGGTGACTACAAGATTATTCCACCCGCATAACAGAGCCATGTTGTATTTGGTCCATTGTCACAAGTGGCTTTTACAGAGAAATACAATATTTCTCTGTATTTAATCAGAGAAATTAAATAAATTTAATAATCCCATCAGGTCATGGGAATGAGGTCTATAATTGTTACTACTATTTAATATATCAAATACAACATGGTTTGTATTTGATATATTAAATAGTAGTAATAATATAGACCTCATCAGGTCATGGGAATGAGGTCTATAATTGTTACTAGTATTTGTATCACTTGTATCACTTGTCTTTCTGTTGATCATCGATTTGCTGGAGCGGGCACCAGTAACATCTCTATACATCCTGTCACATGCTAGTGTAGCCCAAGGGCATCTGCTAGCGCCAGAACATAAAGACTCTCAAACCATTCCATCAGGTCAGGAGAATGAGGTCTATAATTGTTACTAGTATTTGGCATATCAAATACAGCACAGGTAGCTTGCTAGTCTCTGCCGTGCGGGTGGGATACTCTTGTAGTCACCTCTGATCTCGAGCATTTGCATGTTCCTAACCCTGGCTTAGGGACATGTAAATAGACTAATTGTGAGTAAATAGAGTCACTTGATCACTTGATATGCCCTAGATGCTCAGGGAATACTATGGGATGCCAGAGATTGAAACCCAGTTGGTCACATACAAGGCCAGCGCCCTCCCTGCTGTCCCATACCTCTGTCCCTCCAGATGGGTGTTAAGGCTCTTCCCACTCCAAAGCCTGGTGCTCCCACGTGACCAGCTCAGCGTTTCTGCCTCCCTCTCAGGAGCTTAAGGCAGAAGCAAAGTGTCCAGCCAGCATTTTCCCCACACAGGAGGAGGGAAGGGCAGAAAGTCGTTCATTCAATAGCAGGTGCGGGTACAGCAGGGTGGCCGGCAGAATCCCGGTCTGTTAACAAAGGAGAGTGGGAAGGAGGGAGGGAAAGAAGGCAGGAGAGGAAAGAAGGAAAAGGGCGAGGAGAGAGGGAAACTTTACATGTACTTATCTGAGGAAAGAGAGAGAGAGAGAGAGAGAGAGAGAGAGGTAGGTAGGTAGGTAGGTAGGTAGGTAGATAGATGATAGACAGACAGACAGACAGACAGACAGACAGACAGACAGATAGAGAGAGAGAGAATGCGTGTGTACTGAGGGACAGTCTCCAACAACAAAAAAAAAATCACCATGAATGGTTACCTCAGGAGCGGAACACCACAGGGGCATGTGACCCTTCTCTGCATCCATCTGATTCAACTTATTACAGCAAAAACTACTTTCCTGTCACGGTTAATCAAAACCATATAGGGCTCAGCCTTGAAATCACCCGAAATAGAGGTGGGGGCTAGGGAGGCAGGCAGGAGGGAAGCGGGGGACATTGGTGGTGGGAAATGTGCACGGGCGAAGGGACGGGTGCTGGAGCATTGTATGACTGACACCCAATCGTGAACAACTCTGTGACTGTACATCTCACAGTGATTCGATTAAAAAGGAGAGAAGACCAAAGTCAGACAACCAAAGCTTCATTGCCCCCTTCCTGCAAGCTGAACTGAACCTGAGCTCTTTCTCATCAGTGTGTCCGCAAAACAGACCACTATAGACCTCATTCCCATGACCTGATGGGATTATTAAAGTGTATAATATATCAAATTAGAAAATCGTAATATATTAAATTGTATTTAATACATCAAATACAACCCAGGTTGTATTTGATGTATTAAATACTAGTTACAATTATAGACCTCATTCCCATGACCTGATGAAGTGATTTGAGGCTCCTTATGTTCCTGGAGCGAGCAGATGCTCTTAGGCTCTACTAGTATGAGACAGGACGTATAGAGATGTTACTGGTGCCCATTTGAGCAAATTGATGATCAAGGGGAAGACAAGTGATAGAAGTGAATCATCGATTTTCATCCATACTTTCTAAAATTGGTTTCCTGTATCTTTCTCTATAAAAGCCATTGTGACAATGGACAAGGTGGCTCCTTCAAGGACAAGAGTTAGCCATGACATCTCCCAGTCAGCTGAGCTACTACTGATAAAGCTCTTTGTTACCCATCACTATGTCTCTCTGCTGATTGGCTCCTGAGCAGCAGTGAAACTTGTCCTTTGAGGTTACACAGTGATTGCCTTTGGGTATTTTCTTTGTTTATTGTCATATTCATTTTGTTCTGTTTTGAGGGCACACCTGGCAGAACTTAGAGGTTATTAATGGTTCAGTACTCAGAAATCACTTCTGGCAGGCTTTAGGGACCATATCGATACCAGGGATTGAACCTGGGCCAGCTGTGTACAAAGCAAATCCCTTACCTGTTGTACTGTCTCTCTGGCCCCTGCATTGTTAACTTTTCTAAACAAACATAGAGGGAGTTTTATTAATAGACCAGCCAAGGCTTTAAGCTTACAGGATAGAGAAGAGCAGGTGAGAGAGTGAAAGAGTTAGGGCTCTCATATTACATGAGTCTAATCTAGCAACACATGTTTCCTGGTATAGTTCTGAGGACCATGGGAACTACTGGTGGTCCCCAATACAAAGCCACTTCAGGGTCTAATGAGAAGCACTGCTCAGGAGCTGAAGAGCCAGCATAGTTAGTCAAAGACCATTGGCAGTGACCTTCAGGGCCCTAGATGACATCTTGGGAGCCCCCACTTCAAAGCAAAGAATTAGAGAAATTCATGTGTTCTACACATTACAAATATGACACTAACTTTAGTCACTTTGGCATAATAAATGGTATAAAGTATCTTCAGTGAACACTTATTTCAAAAATATGCAAAACTCCAGGGAAACCCCATCAGAGAGATTTCCACCTTTTCAAATGATGATCATAAATATAAATGAAAGTGACAAAGTTTACATTGTCAAACATAAACCAGAGCAATAGCATCCAAAGTCACTAAACAGTGGGGTTGGAGAGAGAGTGCAGAGGGAAAGTCATTTGTCACATGGTTGACCCAGATCAATCCTTTGGACCAAGTATTGTCCCCCAAATTCCATTAGGTGTCCTGCTGTGCGTGGCCCAAAAGTGACGAAATGAAGTGACAAACAGATTTTTGTAGTTTTTTCATTTATGTAGTAGGAACTGTATTACATTTCTGGATTGTATCATACTGTGAAATTCTGCAGCCTTTGCAAAACTATCTCAAAGCTGCCTCTGACACATTTCCTGCCAAGGAACCCATACCTGATGGAACATTTATAGGTGAAGAGGTCCATACTGAGAAGAGCACTTGAAGAGACTGTATAGATTATTGGTCAAGCAACCAGATATGTAACAAATTCCTTGTCCCAAGAATGAAAACCTCTCACACATAGAGAATCAGAGATGTGTTGGAATTCCATGCATTAATGTTTATATGATTCTTTATTGGGACGCAAATGTTTTGGTCAATGCCAGCGAGGTTCAAGCATGGGATATTTTGGCTGTGCCACACTATGTCACCTAGCAAATATTAATAAATTTTATATATTGTTGCATATTATGGTCAGCTTCATTCAATTTTGATTTAAGTTCAAGTTTTGTGATTTATATTATGTTTTATTTTTTTTTGGATCTTGGTTACCATTGTATTAATTTAACAGTGTAAAGTAGTATTTCTATCATTCATTTCAGTTTTTTTTTTCTTTTTTGGGTCACACCTGGCAATGATCAGGGGTTACTCCTGGCTCTGTACTCAGGAATTACTTCTGGTGGTGCTCAGGGGAACATATGGGACACCGGGGGTCGAACCCAGGCTGGCACAGGCCGGCCACATGCAAGGTAAATGCCCCACTCAATGGGCTATCACTCCGGCTCCATCAGTTTTTAATTCATATAACTGTCACTGTCTTCCCTTTGTTTATCAATTTGCTTGAGCGGGCACAAGTAACATCTCCATATGTCCTGTCACAAGCAAGTGTAGCTGAAGGGCATCTGCTTGCTTCAGGGACAGGAAGAGCCTCAAACCATTCTTCAGGTCATGGAATTGAGGTCTATAATTGTTACTAGTTTTTGGCATATTAAATAAAACATGGGCAGCTTGCCAGGCTCTGCTGTAGTTTATAAATAAAGTTAAAAATTTTTTGAAAAGGGTCGGAGCGATAGCACAGTGGGTAGGGCATTTGCCTTGTATGCAAACTATTTAATTCATAGTAGGAAATTAAAAATTCCTGCTGGCATAGGAAATGAAGCACAGGAAAGTTCTTGAAGAAGTTAAATAAGAATCTTATATACATGGTGGACATAAACTGTTGAAATTATGAATATGAGCTGTTACATTTCTGTATTGATCTTGAAACATATTTTAGAAACAGAAAAAATAGGGAAATAAGAAATTTCAATTGTAAAGGAAAGGAAGATAGTTATTGATTATTTACTATGCCTTAAAACTCATATTTAAGTGGTATTAAATAATAATATTTAAATGTAAATCTTAATAAATGGAAGATATTGATGTATTTTGAAATACAGCTGTGGGTTTGGAGTGTCTTTCTTCCAGTGTTGCTGGCTGTGGTGGCTGGGAACTCGCATCCACACCTGCCGACATGGATTGGAGGAATGGGAGGAGGAGCCCAAATCCCTGCTCCGAGTCCAGCCAGCATGGCCTCCCCCACCCCACACATGTGAACAAACCCTAGGAGCTATGTTTGACTTGGCCAGGGACCGGCTGAGCCATTTACTGCCCTCTGGAACTCCATGGGCTGCTCCACGTGGGGCCGAGCAATACAGATGTGGATCTGGAGTGTCTCTCTTCCAGTGGTCTTGCATTTGATATGCCAAAAACCAGTAACAATTATAGACCTCATTCCCATGACCTTAAGGAATGGTTTGAGGCTCTTCATGTTACTGGAGCGAGCAGATGGCTTTGGGCTACACTAGCTTGCACCAGGACATATGGAGATGTTACTGGCACCCGCTCAAGCAAATAGATGAACAACAGGAAGACAAGTGATAAAGTGATACATGTGATATACAAGTGATTGTGAAATCACACTTAAAAATCATG
Source organism: Cryptotis parvus (assembly GCA_021461705.1). Taxonomy (NCBI): domain Eukaryota; kingdom Metazoa; phylum Chordata; class Mammalia; order Eulipotyphla; family Soricidae; genus Cryptotis; species Cryptotis parvus. The sequence goes on along the minus strand of JAJIBD010025802.1, from coordinate 110,958 downwards.
AATTACTTCAAATAAGGATGTTATAATACCTGAGTACTTCATTGCATTTGAAGTTTGATTTCTTTGTGAAAAATATTGGAAACTATTACTAATATGGGGAAAGACCTAGCAGAAGAATAACAAAATGGCAGGTCTTTATGTCAGGAGTTAGAATTCAGGACATGAAAACCACATGTAGCTGGGTAGTTTGTTGTCAAGCTACGAAAATCCGAGGGAGAAGGACAAAAATGGTTTTCACTATTCTATGGTATAAGCAAAACAAGTTAATAGGGTAAATGAGTAACATGCCCTTGATTCTGGATTACAAAACTGAGATTACCAAGCAGTGGTGATGGGGGTTGGGGGGTGGGGGTTGAGTGTGGGTTGGAGAAATGAAGAATAGAGTAGAGGTAACACATAAGTACAGTGGTCAAGGACAGTGGTCTTTCTTGAGTACTTTGATGAATTCAGTAATTGTGTGTATTAAAACTACAAATAACCAATATTGAAACCATACTATCTAAACTTCCATAATTAAAGATTCACATGGAAGTAAAACAAAGTGAGTTTAATTATTTTTTACATATTAGAATGATAAAAATTGTGATTTCTTATTTAAAAGTTAGTATATTTTCTCATTTTGAAGTATTTCTGTGTGCAATGCTAAGCATTTTTATTTGTAGTAAAAAGAAATAAATTTATATTTTGTAATAAGATAAGAACTGTTGACATACATACTTATTTACTTAAATAAGCACATTTGTTTTTGTTGTTTAAACAGCTTTTCTCTGGCAAATGCCAATGAACTTGGAGTTACAGTCTTCAGAATATACTTTGCTTCCTGTTATCACAGCACAGTTTGTTTTCTCCATTGGTCCCACTATTGAAAAGCTAAGAGATCATGAGTAGACAGACATCAGTATATTTATCTTTAATTAATGAGAGAATTTCTTAGTTTCATTAAACTCATATAGACAAACTCATACAGGAAATTCTTCTACAAAGAGTGCAGACTGAAAATATACAGGTGTGATAGTGAACACTTACTCTGCCCATTTCTCTGTTAGTGAAGATTTTAAAACAGTGAAAGAGAGAGGAAAAAAGAAAATGAGAAACATTAAAAAAGAAAAATAAATAAGAAAGAGAGAGAGAAAGACTGAAAGGCAGGAAAACTTATTCTTAAATTCAAAATAGATTTCTACAAAGGAAAACATCATTATCACCACCATACTTCCCCCTGAAAAAATCCTCACCTATTTTGTTCCACAAAAGGTTTATCATCTATCCACATCCATCGGTTCCCTTGGACCTCAATAACACGCAGTCCAATCCAACCAGGATATCCAGGTTTCAAAATCTTCTGTATGAATTCCTATAGAGGGAAAGGGTTTTTATCCATTTACCTAATTCAAAATTTATGTAATTCATTCCATAAATGATTATGCCAGGCATTGATAAAATAACAAATAATCATTTCTTTCAGAAATAAGATTTTCATAAATAGTAATTTTATTATGCATAATACATTTTCTGAAACTATGGCTACCAACTCCTTTCCCAATTCTGTTCCCACCACAACCAAACCACAGACACAACACGCACACACACACACACAGAGACACACACCTCCCACACCCCTGCACATATCAATTCTTCCTGGACCACTTAGATACTGTCATTGTCCTTACCAGCTCATTCCAAGTTCGAATCACCGACAAATGTGACTGCAGATTTAAACAATCATGTTGACTCTTGTTCCAAGTTTTAGGAGAAGTTGAAAATCTATAACATTTCTCTTGGCTCAATAACCACTTATTTGGGCATGACAACTTTTTTTTCTGAAGGAAATGTAGAAAACGGCATTAATTATCTGTTAGCAACTGAGAAAATGTAAATGATAACATATGTGATGAACTGAAAAATAAGTTTGGTCAGCTTGTTTTGGTGTGATTTACAATGATCTCTGTAAGCAGAAAAGAATGAAATGTCTTCATTAATTTGTATATTAGAAATAAGAGCAAGTTTTTTTTAAGGGGTTGGGAGCTCAGAACTTGTGAATTCTGCCCTTTATAGTTAGAGGACAGAAAAAAAAATTTTTTTGATTACCAATTTATAACTGAAAAAGTGAAAGACAATTGTTTTAATTTATCTAATATCTGGTTCCTTATTTTTTGAGGGTGCTTTACAACCTGCATGTTACTTCTGCTACCTCCCTTTCCATATGATAATTTATCTTATTGAGTTGGGTATGTTCACCTTCTTTTGCCTTTTATTCCCAATTTTTTTTAAGGAAAAGAGCCTCTCACTTCCTTTATCATTCTTTAAGTGGAATTGACTGAATGCCCAATCATATTGCCACACCCAAAATTATTTTTTTTTTTGCTTTTTGGGTCACACCTGGCAATGTTCAGGGGTTACTTCTGGCTCTTTACTCAGGAATTACTCGTGGCGGTGCTCAGGGGACCATATGGGATGCTGAGGATCAAACCAGGGTTGACCGCGTGCAAGGCAAGCACCCTACCCGCTGTCCTATCGCTCCAGTCCTCAAAATGAAAATTTTAACCAAAAATATTGTCTGTCAACTCTGAGACTCCTGGCACCTGGGTGGTCCTGTCACCTGTCTCATAAAGGACACACTGACCATACCCAGTCCATGTCCTCTGAATTCCCCCATGTCTGGAATGTTTTTTGAGGAGATATTCATCTTTACCTTGAAATTTCCTACTGTGTAGCTTTGCGGTCATAGTCTAACAGCTGATAGTTGAGTGATTGCATTGTATACAATGATATTAAGAACATGCTATATTTTTCATTGACAGATTAATGCTTGATTCCGCTGTGAGTCTGAAACTTTGTGAAAGGGAAGGGAGAGAGTGCACATGTGTGATTCAGTCAGGCCTTGGTTCCCAGTATTACATGTTTCCCTGGGGACAAATCTGGGTGCCATCCTAGAGGTCCCTAGAATGCCCAATGGTGCCCTGCGTCTTGACACTGAAGAGCCTGAACAGCGTAGGATCTTCAGGCCATTGTACTGAGTGAAGTGCCAAGTCAGCTGAGAATTTCTGGGCATCCTGAGCATTCATTATTTGGGAGGTCCCAGCAAAATAGTAATTGTAAAAGTTCAGTTTTGGAGATGTAGAGCATGTTTAGCTAAGATGGAAGAAAAGCAAAGCAGATGTCACTTGTAGAAGACTATTAAAATAGGACAAATTTGCAATATATAAAATTTCTCTATTTCTTTAACTCATTAACATATTGATCCAGGGCAAGAGTTCCCAACCCCAAGTTGAAGAGATAGTACAGTGGGTAGAGTGCTTGCCTTATACATGGCTTACCTGGGTTTGATTCCCCATACCTCAAATAGTCCTTAGGGCCTACTTCAAGTATTCCTTGAGTGCTGTGATAAGAGCCCTGATCACTGCTAGGCAAAAGGCCAGAAACCAAATGAAAATATATATCTCTCTTTCTCTCTCTCTTTCTATGTGTGTGTGCGTGTGTGTGTGTGTGTGTGTGTGTGTGTGTGTGTATCCTTGTCACTTCACTTGTCACTTGTCTTCCCGTTGTTCATCGATTTGCTCAAGCAGGCACCAGTGACATCTCCATTCGTCGGGAATGAGGGTCCATTATTGTTACTGTCTTTGGCATATCAAATACACCACGGGTAGCTTGCCAGGCTCTGCCATGGCTCTGGGTTCATCCCAGGGAATCCAGTCTTTACTAAACAGGAAAAAATCCCAAATGTGATCAATTCTACACAACCATGAATCTTTTTTCCCCAAAAAAATTAATAGTAAATAAAAATAAATGGTAATTAAAAATAAAGGCTAAGTAATGATATTGATAGGTACACTTATAACTGTTGCTATGTCTGAAAGGAATGTGAAGGCAGAGAGATAAGCTGGATCACATGCTTTGTACATTTCAAACTTCAACACCACACTGCTCTTCAAGAACAGTAGAATAAACTTCCGAGCACCACACCAGAAGTAACCCCCTAAGCACCACAAGGTGTGGCCCCCCAAACTCTTGTCACTTGTCTTCTCATTGTTCATGGATTTGCTCGAGAGGGCACCAGTAACATCTCCATATGTCCTGTCACATACTAGTGTAGCCCAAGGGCATCTGCTCGTTCCAGGAACAAGAAGAGCCTCAAACCATTCCTTCGGGTCATGGGAATGAGGTCTATAATTGTACTGGTTTTTGCAGAATGTAATTTTATTTAGTAGATGGTATGGATTTATTTATTAGATATGGACTTCAGTGTTTTTAAAAACAGCTTTAGAAGTTAGCAGCTTCTGCAAGTAAAAAAATACACATTTAAAAGTTATTAAGATATATTACCAACTCAAAGCATTTTTTTTTTTTTTTTTTGCTTTTTTGGGTCACACCTGGCAATGCTCAGAGGTTATTCCTGGCTCTGCACTCAGGAATTATGCCCGATAAAGCGACAATATAACAAAATGTCTGTATATGTAAAATATACACATTATGCGTATTATATGCATATTATATGTCTATGTATATTATCTGTATACATAAAATATACAGAAATATTAGGACTATTCACATTAACTATTTTAGCGGCAGCTAAAATGTTAGAGTAGAAATTATACTGAAAGGGAGCGTAGCGATAGTCCAGTGGGTAGGGCGTTTGCCTTGCACACAACTGGCCCATGCCGGCCCGGGTTCAACCCCTGGCATCCCATATGGTCACCCGAGCACCGCCAGGAGTAATTCCTGAGTGCAGAGCCAGGAGAAACCCCTGAGCATTGCCGGGTGTGACCCAAACAGAAAAAAAAAAGAAAAAAAATTATACTAGAAAATTATGTTCTATGTGTCAGATGGAATTTTCTGCCCTCCAACAGGAAGGAAATAAAAGGCTAGAAGTCTAATGATCTGTTTTTTAAAAAAGTGACTCACTGTATTTCACAAGCTATTAAAGATCTTCATTCACATACATTTTGTTTTTTTGTTTTTTCACTTTTATTATACCACTGTTATCTTATGTTTTTCAATAAAAACCTAAGAATATATGAAAATATGAAAATATGCAGGAGTATATTTATTAATTAGGTTCTTATAGATAAAGTTCTTATTACCAAATGGTAATGGCAGATTAAAACTCACCATTGAATATACACAAAGAGACTTAAGTGATAAACTCTAAATACCTGCAGGGCTAGCCATAATGTGTAAAAGAAGAGGGAGAGAGATGCAGAGACAGAGAGAGAGAGACAGAGAGAGAAAGAGGATACTAGGGTACCTTCTATTGAGGCAGCCTGGGGATAGGCGGGAGGGGTGGGGTACATTGGTGGTGGAAATGGGGCACTGGTGGAGGGATGGGTGCTGGTATACTGTACTACCAAGAACCAATTATGAACACCTTTGTAATTGTATGTCTCACGGTGGTATAATAAAAAATTACAAAAAAAGGAAAAAAAAGTTCTTATTACCCCTAATTTATCTAAGACGGATGATTCACACTGACATTAAATAGCTGTTTACACTATGTTTACACTCTGTTAATGTTTACACTCTGTTATAAACCTCTTGAAAGTTAACTTAATGACTGATTAATTTGCATTAATTAATATGACCAGCAAGTTAAATCTCTTGATTCAAATACAGACTAACACATAAAATATAGTTAAAAACTCATTACCTCCTAGACTACTGATATTCACAGTCTGGTGGAAATTCATATATTTATCCTTACTTAGCACAGAGGACAGATTTGATATACCTTTAAAAATAATAAAAATAAGACTTTATTAGAATTAAAAACTGACACAAAAATTGCTATAAAAGTTCTAAATCTCTTTCCTCTACTATATGATTCTAGATTGTAGTCTTCTCCTCCAGAATTAGTCACTTTCATCAGACCTACTTTTCCTCCTGTAATAAGAACAATTCTAAATGACGTTTGCGTTACTAAACTTTAGTTTGTAAAATTGAGAAACTTTCTCATTGCAGACTCACCCGCAACACACACACACACACACACACACACACACACACACATCAAGTCTTCTTATTCCATCCAGACCCTTCCACTGCTAAATTACATTATTTTAAGACTGTTTACATATACACTGAATAAATTACTTTCCAGGAACACAAACAGATAAATACCCAAAATATCTTTTCTTTACATTCTAGGACTATCTTCTGTTACATAGTTGTTGTAATCACTATGACCAATTAAAATGTTTAATTCTTAAATATTATAAAAATGGGCATCATTCAGATCAATCAACACCTGTACTCTAAGCAACATTTGGGGCAGAAGATAGTGGTATGAAAAGTAGGTACATACATCAGTATCTACTTATCAGGATATCCGTGTAACTTGATACACAAAATGTAAGAACAGCTATCAACTTGACTATGTATACTTACTCTAAACTAAACTAGTAGTCTTAATAATATACCTCTGAAACATGATTTAAATTGAGTGTGGAATTGGGACAGATTGAGACACTGTAGAGTTTCTGCCCCCACAGTCCTGAAGCCCAAAAGACCCACACTCAGAGGTCGGCCTTCCCGCCTGCCTGTGAGACATCTGCCTAAATGAGCATCCAGATCACTTCTGCTCTTTCTCAGCTAATGCCTGTGGCTTAAGTGGTTTGTCACAGGTATTAAGTGGTTTGCCCCTGTCTCCTCCCATCCACCCTAAGTGAATTGTATGCTTATGCTGCTGGAATGAAGTCTCCCCCAATAAAATTATTTTGCGAAATAAAACACATTAACAACTTATGTGTCCAGTACAAAAGCAGTTCAGTAACTTATCTGACTCCCTTTGAGAAGATGCTTTGAAGCCACCTACTCTGAAATGACCCTCTCAAATATCTCCCACTAATTTTTCCATACCTGCATTATGTGTAATATTCGTTTTAACACTGTAATCTCATTAACAAGCACTAAAAGAAATAAAAACAGTGATAAAAGCCATACGTTGATTGAATTGTTTTATAAAAAATGACTGCAGAATGCACATGTGAAATACCATTCAGAAAGTGTGAAGAAGTCTATTTTGGGTACTTTTCAGAGGTACTTAAAAATCTAGCTCATGCATAATATTGAATCATTATCTCTCAATGCTATAACAGTAAGCACATACTCTATGAAAATATATAATTTTTATAAAGTATGCTTATCTTTTTTAAAATTTTTTATTATACCACTGTGAGACAAGTATGCTTATCTTTAACTGTAAATTTTACATCAGAAAATATGCAGAATAAATATTAATATTATATTTCAGAGTTTATTATGCTTTCTTTCTTTTGGGCCACACCCATAATTATTCAGGGGTTCCTCTGGCTCTGCACTCTGATATGGTATATCATATGCCAGAGATTGAACCCAGATCAGCTGCACACAAACCAAGTACCCTACCCACTGTACTATTTTTTTTTGTCACAGATATTAAGTGGTTTTCCACTGCCTCCTCCCCCAAAGACTGCTCTGGTCTAATGATTACATTTAATTTAACCTAATTCCATTATATGTTTATATGGCCAGAATTTAATAATTTGGAGTAATAATATGGAGCTGGTCTTAGCACTAGTAGAATTTAGGATCAATGTTTAACTTCTGAAAGTGGAAAAAGAAATATACTCACTTTGAAAATTTAGGCCAATAATTGCCATCATGAAGATAATGATCCCAAGACATCCGAATAAGAGCACAAGAATATAGCACCGCGGATACCAGGAGGAATCTTAAATGTTGAGACAGTTTAGTTTGTGAATTTTAGGCTTAATAATTATTCATATTAAAGACAAACAGAGGCAATATAGGACAATAGTGGAGGATCATGTGTCCTATGGTGCTGGTGCTGTGGAATAATTTGTACAACACCATGAACTTAAATATTATTGTTGCCATATCACCTAAAATAAAATTTCAATGTAATAATATTTTAAATTTTTCATTACAGAGATAATTTTTCTTCTTTAATATATGACATTTTAGATTTGACACAATTTATGATTACTGAAATTTTGAAAATATCAATATTTTATTACTGTGTTTTATTATATTTTCATTTTATCATGTTATAACATTTTATGCCATTATAAAAGCGCCTGCCCTTCGAGGTTTTGCAGGTGTGGCTGTGGTGCCTGGCTGCGTTGGCAGGTGGCAGACAGGAGACAGGCTTGTCTATACCCCCCAGAGCTCCGCCCTGTGGGCCCTGGATTGTTGATGTTCTGACATAGAAAAAGACTGGGATGAACCCAGAACCATGGTAGAGCCTGGTAAGCTACCTGTGGTGTATTTGATATGCCAAAAACAGTAACAATAATGGACCTCATTCCCAACATATGGGGACGTTACTGGTGCCCACTCGAGCAAATCAATGAACAACAGGAAGACAAGTGACAAGTGATAAAATCTTGAACAGTAACATGCCCCAAACAAAAAAAATGCCACTATTGTTATTTAAAATGTAATTGTATCACTATTGTCTTGTTGTGATGATTATTTGGTTATGAATTTGAACAACATTAAGCTGATTTATTAAGTTTTCTTTGTATTATATTAACATAGATTTCGGGTCATCGCATCAGCAATGCTCAGGACTTACTCCTGGCTCTGTGCCCTGGGTGCATTCCTGGTAGAGTTCGTGGTGATCATATTGGGAGCTGTGTGGTACTGGGGATCCAAATGGGATTGGCAGTCTACAAGGCAAGCGCCTTGACCCCTGCATCATCTTTCTGGCCGTCCTTTATGAAAATGTTTCTATGTGAACCTTTATCATAAATAATACATCTAGTGGGAGCAGATGCAATGTGTGAGGCTTGATCAGCTGCCAGAGCCCTGTGTTATGGGATCTCTAGGTCCATAAACGTTCAACAAAATAAGAGCATCCCAAGGGCTCTAGGGGCTACTTGCAGCTGGGACTTTCAGCCTGAGGAGAATGAAAAAACATTGACTCCAGGACATCAAGGAAACAAAACAGCAGCAGGGAAATTATGGTCAAGATAGAAAATGGTCTGAAAAATCCAACGGCTTCTTGGACTTGCCTCCCAATACTTGAGTCTCCCCACGTGGAGCTCATCCCAAACATACAATTCCTTTTTTTGTTTTTAATTAATGAAATTTCAGTCCTTCTACTGTTTTAAGGCTCCTGAGTGAGTTTTTCTTTTCTCTTGGGGAGACAGAGTAATACAACACAATGCTCTCCCATCTCTGTGTAACAGTCTGACTATGGTGGGAGATTTTCCTTTTTGGCTTTAGCGATTACATATTTTCTAAATTTAATAGCAGGTCCCTTACTCATAAGTAGTCCAGGAGCTCAAGTCAGATTTATGAAAAGCTCATAAAAATATAGTGAATTACAGCTAAATTCCTCCCAACCTTGTCTTTCTCTCATCATAACACAAATAGAAATAATTCTTTATTCTACGTCCATTTTATATATCATTATTTGCCAACACAAAGTTGTTTATAAATTATAAATGGATTAAAAAGTGAAGTATCAACATTAAAAATAACACAAAATACATTTACTCTATGAGAAATTTACTCTATTTCTCATAGAGAAATTTAAGATTTAAGCTGACGCTTAGCGTCAAAGGCTGTACACTGAGTCTGTGAGCTTAGTGTTCAATTAAATCCATTAAATCTAAAGATCCTGTTTTCATTATATCAAAAATCACTTGCTAATGAAAATAAATCTTTTATTTTCTGATACTGATATTGATAGAAAGTAAAACATGAGAATGAGATAATTACAATGATTGTTCTCTTTTTAATTCAAATTTAATTTGTTTACATGAAAAGTTTTGAATATAAAGGCACCATGATTTACATATTTATTCATAGTTTGTTTCAGGAGTACAATGTTCCAGCACCAATCCCACCACCAATGTCAACTTCCTTACACCATTGTTCCAGGTTCCCACCCATCCCTAGCCTTACTCTTTCCAGACACATGTTTAAGTTTGGTTGTAGTTTGGATCTCATGCTGATGGTAGTGTTGGCTCTGCAGTTTAGATGTATACATTTACCACACCTCTCTACCACCAACGTTCTTGAGTCTCCTGACTCCTGCCCCTGTTAGCTCCTGTCCATCTTTTCCCACTCCCCATGTGTTTCCTTCACTGTCTTCATTTCTCTGATCAAGGGCTGAGGGTAATCCGACACCACCTCTTTGATATCCTTCATTTCTCTCTTCCTGTTTTTCTTCTATATATAATAGATTAATAAGCTCATAAAGCAGTTGTTCTTTTACTGACTCATTTCACTTTAATTTTTATTTTATTTTATTTTTTTTTGGGTAACTCCAGACTCTGGGCTAAGGGATCACTCCTAGTGGGACACGATATGGAATGTAAGGATCGTGTAAGGCAAAGACCTTACCTGCTTTACCTTCGCTTCATTTTTAAATGCTTAGGTTTCTTTTTATTCTTTTCTTTTATAAATGAAAGTTCTCAATGAAAGTCCAAAAAGGCAGACCTTCTATGACCATAAATTCTGACTTTGTAGTCCATCTCATTTAGCTGGTGACACTGTCTACAGAAATGTTATCGGCATTTTAATTTAGGCTGAGTTTAGATATGAGGCTGCTGTATGTTGTGTGTTAGACTTACCTATTTAAAAAAAAAGAAAGAAAAGACTCAACTGAGATCAAATGACCCCATGGAATGATGACTAATGCTTTCTTTGGCTTTTCCCTTCTCTCATTCCCATGTTCCAGGTCTATAATATCATAGCTTTTTTTTGGTGGGGGGGTGAAGACTAAAATACACATTTGCAGACATTAAAACATGTTTTTGTGCTGTAAAGCATGCATACAATCAGGTTCTTTTCCCACCATTACCACTGTTTTTCTGAGTAGAACAGCACTGTCAAAAAAGACATAAAGATGTCATAAAGACTTCACTTTCAAAGCATTGCTTCTATGGTCTATTTATTTTATATAAGGAATGATTTTTGTAAAAGTACTTCTTTCAACCTTTTATAGGACAGTTGCAACATTGTTTTAATTACTACAACCTGGAGGATACTATACACAATCTTATTATTACTGCTCTGACCCTGGGCTATTTATAAAAATCTCAAAATTAAAAATAATAATTCACAATAAAATTTCTAAAGAGAATGCTACAATTTTATTTTATTTTACTGTTTGGTTTTTAATCACCCAGTAGTGCTCGGAGTTCACTCCTAGTTCTATACTCAGGGATCACTACTGGTGGTCTCAGAGGACTATATGGAGTATCAGGGATCAAAATGGGTTGGCCACATGCAGGATCCTATCTGCTCTATTATCCCTCCAGTCCCAAGAATGCTATGACTTTAGACTGAATTCTGAATGAAAAACAAAACAATATTCTTACCTTTAGACTTCTGCTCAGATTTTAAAGGAGTCCTTCGTTTCAGTGTCATATAGCCGTCTTCGCCCTCCATTTTGTTAGTTGTAGGACCACTTAAGATTGAAAAAATAAAATGGAGAATAGCCTTACCCTTGGCTATTTCTTCAGGGTACAATGTACCAGTAACCCAAGGGAAGTCGAAAGTAATCTAAATTTACTCAGGTAGTGCCCGTCTAAAACCACACAGGATGTGGTGGTGCTGACAGTGGACAGACATGGTAATTTCTGGCTAAATTTTCATTTATTGCAATATTGGTGATTTTGTTTCACCCTTTTAAGTAAGCATGGACTGTATAAATGAATGTAGTAAGAAGCAAGCTCATAAAGTTAACAAGATAAACATAAGTCCTACTTCCATTATAGTAATGGAGGTAGTGTGTGTATGTGGTGGTGGGGGCTAGAACTAATCAATGGCTAACAAAACCAGGTCTGAAGAGTAAGAATAAAGTATTTAAAAAAAACAAACAATCATTGTTTTGGGGAGGTTATACCTGATTATTAGAGTTGAGGTGAAATTGTTCGAATGAATGTCCAAATGGTACAATGCATGTAAGACATGTGCCCTCAGAGACATATAGTCCTCTGAGACCACCATGTCTTACATGCTTACATGCGCTGTACCATTTGGGTCCCTTCCCCTGGCCCCACATACCCCAAAACTCAGCACTTCTGGGTGTAGCCTAAGAAACAACCAAAAACAGAATGTGGGCCATGATCCAGGGATGCAGATTCACAGGAGAGCTCCCAAGCGCCAGCTCTCCTGGTGCTTGGCAGACCATGAGGCGTCTGGGATGTTATGTGGAGTGGGGGCAGGTTCTGGTCTTCGCCTGCTGCCCCATAGACCCTCTGAAGTCAGAAAAACCTCACATACCACAATGACAGCCATTTTCAAGGTCGGGACTTCACAACTCATCAGAGCCCAACCCAAGAGAAGCCAACTGCAAGCCCAGCTGTGCGGATCCCAGCAGCTAAGCTCACCTGGCTTCCATGGAGCTGGAGCTGAGGTCCTTTCCCCAACCTTGGTCCACTCTGGAAAGCCAAGTGGGTCTACCCAAACCTGCTTCTGGCAATGTCGCCCATGGTCCAGGGGTGCAGATGCATGGGAGAGCTCCTACTGACTCTGCCCATGGCGAGCGGCTGCTTCATGGCCGCACCATATCTCAAAGCCTGCTATACTGATGTACCAGGTATTCCATCATATTTCATAGCACTAAGAATGAGGCATACAATCACAAGTGTGTGGGCATGATGTGGGGTCTGGGGGAACATATCAATAATTTCTTATACAGCAGGCTCAAATGGCATAATGGAGATTTAAGAATCCCCATTGACTTTTGTCTAAGAATATATTCATTGACCATATTTAGACAATTAGCTCCAATAAGCAATATAGAATAGATTATACAATGTATGCATAGGACAAGTTTGAACAGAGGCTGAGAAGAATTTGAAATAAGTGTTAGCCATAGGTGCAGTGGTAAATTTAGTACAAACCCACTGAGTTCTAGAAACTTAGAAAGTGAATACAAGAACAGCAATTGGCCAGATTTGCACATAACATCCCAGAAAAAAATAGTCATGACTTTTTCAATACCATTCCCTTATATGGGCTATAATAGTCAATATAATCAGTGCTGGCTAACGAAGCAGGCATGGGGATGAGGCGTGAGTGGGAAATGAGGGTCTCTGGTGGCGGGGGCTCACTGGTGATGGATTGGTGTTCAATGATGAATGTTTCTAACAACAGTATTGTGAAAAGCTTGGTACTTTGTAAGTCACGGTGTTTGAATAAAGAAAAAAAAACGAATAAATAAATAAATAAATATTTAAAAAAAAATTAAATGAAAGAAACAACCAAAAACAACAAGATGATGTCTTAATATACCTCCATCCTTTCTGATTAATGGTTAATCTACAATGACTCAAACCTAAAGTTATTCCCTTAACTGTCAGCTGTACTCCAGAACTTACAGTGATCAGAGTACTCAGATTTTGTTAATTTTGTTTCTTCACCATCTTGAAGATATATTAAGAAATTTCATGTGCCTTGTTGAAAACCTGCTTGCCATGGCCCATTCTCAGTTCGACCACGGTGGGGGTTCATGCTGTTCATTTACTTAAGTATCTACTTAATGTCAAATTTCCTTTAGTACCAAAGAATTTTCTCTTCCATTCCATATTATTCTCAGGAAATCCCCAGATACAATCCTGGCCTCAGTTAGTACTTATTTTTATCAAATACTCCCGGAGATAATTCTAAAACTTTCTCTGAATTCTACAAAACAAACTCAGCTGATTTCTTGGTATCTCCATGGTTCAAGTGAAATATTTCTAAAATTTAATTCTTGATTTTATCACTAAGTTTTCACGTTTTCAGTGTTTATACTGAAATGGTTTATCACTGTTTAACCAATGTGGAAACAATAACAACCTGCTGTGATTGCATCCTTCATTTGGACATGAGCAGCAAGTAGGAGGATTCTGGGCAATGAATTTCATAAAAACAAAATATTATCTAAGGAGGAGGTCCCCTACTGCCAGCCGACAACAGCCCCAACCTGAAGACTGTCCTTTGTAGGAGACAATGCAGCTGAAACAAAGGCTATGACTAGGCTCTGAATGAAGAACCTCATAGCTTAAGATTCTTTTCTCCTAACAAATTCCCTAACAATGACTCATATCTGCACAGAAAGCCTCCAGTTGAATAGTAACCTTTTCCAGGTAACTGGGGGCTCACAATTCCATCAAAAGGCATAGTATTTTGTCTATGACAAAGTATAAAATATGTATGCATACATATAACATATGTATATATCATTATATGATATATATATAACTCTGTGTCAGAAAGAAATTAGCTATAATACAATGTGTTTATTATTACCATGTATTTTTTGAAGGATAGCAAGCATGTTATGTTAATGATAAAAGGAGAATTCCAAGGTTAAGACTCAATGAGGTTCCAATGAATGCCACAGGAAATGATTGCAGATTAGCTCATGGGTGGTGACACTTTTGAATAGTCCATTTGTCTGTGCCTGATTGATGGAAAAAAAGTTCTCAGACAGAAAGACAGAGTGTAGGATTGAAAGAGTTGGCCACCCTATGGGGTGACTGACTGGGAGCCTCGGAGCGCCGCACCTACCAAGGAAAACTCTGAGAGACCGGGTCCTCTGCAAAAGCAAGGGTTTTATTAATAAGCGAGTATACTCGGGCCCATAGCATGACCCCAAGCGGTCAGTGACTAAGAGCACCGAGCCCTTCCAGGGAGGATCTTTTAAGAGATAGTTCCCGCCACTACAGAAAAGCCCGCGCATAACCATCCAATAGATTTAAAATATTACATCAAGGTCTCGCGCAGGCAGCCAATCACTTTGTACCAAGTAACCATTCCCCACCAATCAGTTCATTCTTAATACTTCTTTCTATATTTGGTGCGGCTAGATACACGCGCTGGGATCATGGGTCAGCAACGGTTATGTGTACGTGCAGGAATGCAATCCAGGCAATTCAGGCCAGATAGTAGATTCTGGGGGGGTCTCATAACCTCTAACAGGAATTTGTTATGAGCCTTTTGTAGATAACAAAAAGGTTACTTCAAGATGAAAAGGACACTCAGGCCCTAAATTGGTAACTTTCCATGAGTAGGCCTGCCCTGGTTGGGAAAGGGGTTTCTGCCTTCTTTCATTTTCTGCCTTCTTTCAGGATCTTTTTTCTTTTCTTTTCTTTTTTGGGGGAGTCACACCCGGCAATGCTCAGGGGTTACTCCTGGTTCTGTACCAAGGAATTACTCCTGGTGGTGCTCGGGGACCATATGGGATGCCAGGAATCGGGCCTGGGTCCGACCACTTGCAAGGCAAAAGTCCTACCCACTGGATATCCTCCAGCCCCAGAGTGTAGAATTTTTTATCTTGATCAGATGAGTTCATTTTGGGGGTAGTCATTAAATTAATGAGTCAAGCAATTTCATTTTTTAAAATCTTTTCTTTTTTTTACTTTTTTGGGTCACACCTGGCAATGCTCAGGAGTTATTCCTGGCTCTTTGCTCAGGAATTACTGCTGGTGGTAGGAGTTATTCCTGGCTCTTTGCTCAGGAATTACTGCTGGTGGTACTCAGGTGACTATATGGGATGCCGGGAATCAAACCCTGGTCTGCATGCAAGGCAAACGCCCTACCCGCTGTGCTATGGCTCAGGGCCCCACGCAATTTCATTTTCACTTTGATGATTCCACATGGCAGTTTAGAAGTAAGTTAATGTCTGACTCAAAATATGTGTGATCAGTTTGATAGGTTATCTTATATTGGTCCTAGAGGTGTCCAGAATAACCTGGTTAAATTTCTTTTTGCTTGTCTCAGTGAGTATTCCTGGGTGAAATTTAGCGTTTAAGTAGATCCACTAGAGAAATCGTATCCATCAGTGTGAAAGGCTAAATTCAGTGTGGTCAGGGACAAATGACAGAGGCAGAGCAGAGGGACTACTTTTTGGTCTGTCTTTGAACTGAGATGTGTCTTCTCTTCTCTTGGTATTAAACTTTTATCGTTGATCTCCTGGTTCTCAGACATTCAAAATCTTATTTGAATTATAAAACTCTCTTGAATAACTAGCTCACTGTCTTCAGATAGTGGGATTTTTTTTTTCTAGTCAAGAGAGATTGTGGAATTTCAAGGCTTCTCTAATGCCAGAGAGATCCTGGAATTGGTCCTTCTCTGCTTAGAATCAGTAATTGATTTTCAGTAGCAAAAAGAATATTGACAATCCATGGGGAAATTTGGTGTTAGAGAATCATTTATAAGAAACAGAAAAAATTGGACTGGAGAGATAGTACAGCTGGTAAGCAGTTGCTGTGCACGTGGCTAATGCCAGATTTGATCCCTCAGCATCCCATATTATCTCTTGAGCACTGCCAAGTGTGATTTATGAGTGCAAAGTTCAGGAATAACCCCTGAGAATTGTCAAGAGTGGCAATATGAAAGAAAGAAAGAAAGAAAGAAAAAGAAAGAAAGAAAGAAAGAAAGAAAGAAAGAAAGAAAGAAAGAAAGAAAGAAAGAAAGAAAGAAAGAAAGAAAAGAAAGAAGAGAGAGAGAGAGAGAGAGAGAAAGAAAGAAAGAAAGAAAGAAAGAAAGAAAGAAAGAAAGAAGAAGAAGGAAGGAAGGAAGGAAGGAAGGAAGGAAGGAAGGAAGGAAGGAAGGAAGGAAGGAAGGAAGGAAGGAAGGAAGGAAAGAAAGAAAGGAAAGGAAGGAAGGAAGAAAGGAAAGGAAGGGAAGGAAGAAAGAAAGAAAGAAAGAAAGAAAGAAAGAAAGAAAGAAAGAAAGAAAGAAAGAAAGAAAGAAAGAAAGAAAGAAAGAAAGAAAGAAAGAAAGAAAGAAAGAAAGAAAAAAAGAAAGAAAGAAGGAAGGAAGGAAAGAAAGAAAGAAAGAAAGAAAAAGAAAGAAAGGAAGGAAGGAAAGAAAGAAGGAAAAAAAGAAAGAAGGAAAGAAAGAAGAAAGAAGAAAGAAAGAAGGAAAGAAAGAAGGAAAGAAGAAAAGAAAGAAAGAAGAAAAGAAAGAAGGAAAGAAAAAGAAGTACATATGCAATATTTCCAAACATTTATTTGGAATAAATGTCAATCTCTCTTGAATAGTGAAAAAAAATATAAGACATGGGGCAGAGCTGCTACTGGCTCTCACTGTGCCCAGCCACTCATAAGGTGCCCGGGAGGGATGGCAGGTTCTAGCCCTGGCCCACCACCCCATCAGAGCCTCAAAACAAGCCAGACGACCCCCCCCACTGCATGAGGACCTCCATTTTCCACATTCCCATGACCCGTGCTGCAGAGACCTTCCCTTCAGAGGAGAGTATTTCAAGCCCAGGAATGCTTGAGCCTAAGACACAGATATACCGGCAGAGCAGAAACCAGCTTTCCCTGTTGCGCCGCAGCTGCTGCCGTCAATATTCTACCCACCTCTCTGAGAGAGCCCCACAAAGTAATGAGAATATAGCGCCCGCATGGCAGAGCCTGGCAAGCTGTCTGATGCGTGTTCGATATGCCAAATCCAGTAACAGAAATGTTTATTTTCCTGACCCTGAAAGAGCCCTTAATACGGCAGAGTAAGAAAGGCAAACAAGCAGTGCCTGATAAAATTTCACGGTCATCCTAGGCTGCCAAAACAAAGAAGGACTAAAATGACTGTCTGTACTTTCAATGCAAGTACCCTGGCATCGGAAGCATATATTGAGGATCTGATGCTGCAAGCACAAAAGATCAAGTACAACATCATTGGTCTGACTGAGACGAGGAGGCGTCAGTCGCATCATGCTGTATTTGACACTGGAGAAGAATTGCTCCTTGGAACATGTGACGAAAGAGCCGTCGGTGGCGTTTGTGTCCTTGTTAACACGAACATGGCTGTCAACATTGATTTATTTGAATGCCAAACAAACCGAATAGGATGATTACACTTGAAGAGATGTGGCCACTGCCAGCAATTTCTATCTTCATTGTCTATGCACCAACATCCACATACAAAGAAGATGAAATTGAGAAATTCTACATGGAATTGGAGTTCTATAAAAAGATCACACCTTCTACAAGATCATAGTTGGTGATTTTAATGCCAAGATAGGACCAAGAAGATCAGCTGAAGAACTCCACATCGGGACCCATGGCCTAGAATGGAACGAACAGGGTGAGAGACTATCTGAGTTCATCATGTCCACCAAGACGATTCATGGAAACTCACAGTTTCAGAAGGCTGAAGCGAAACGTTGGACATGGGAATCTCCTGGCGGACAGTTCCACAATGAAATTGACCACATCATCTTCAATCAATGGTTTTGTCTGACCCGATGTTGCTGTCATCCCCAAATTCCAAACAGGATTGGACCACCGTCTCCATGCAAATTTCTACTTCCTACAATGGGGACAAAAGGCTGCAAAGTTTAAGAAGAGAACTCCCAGAACGACCACCAACTGGGAACTCTTTGGCACTATTGCAGCAACATGGGAAGATACCATCATTAACAACATCGATGAAGAATACAACTGACTGGTTCAGCACCTCCATGATTGTGCGAAGAGTGCTGAGAGAGAAAAACACAAAAGGACGCTTGTCTTCAGAAACTCTTGAGCTCATTCTCCAACGTGGCAAGGCACAAGCCTCAGGAGACCAAATGCTAACGTCCAAGCTTGCTAAATGGTGCAGAGAAGCGATAAAAGAAGACCTCAAAGACAGAAGAGCAGAAATACTGGAAGATGCAGCAGAAGCCAGGAAAAGCATTCGCACCGCCCACCTGTCCTTCGCCAACTATAAGACCAAGATGACTGCCCTTGACGCCCTGATGGATCTATCACATCTTCCAGAAAGGCACTATTCAAATCTCTTTGATAGCCACATCCACCTGCCCACATACCAAATTCCACAGGATGGATATGTCATTCCCAACGTTCTCCCTTCTGAAATCCGACATGCCATCTTGTCGGTAAAGAAGGGAACAGCACCAGGCCCAGACAAAGTCAGACCCGAACACCTGAAGAATCTGCCATCGGTACTCATCAATACACTAGCTCAGCTCTTCACACGTTACCTGTCCTAATCCAAGGTGCCCTCCCAATGGAAAACCAGCAGGACAGTTCTACTGTTCAGAAGGGAGACAGTCACGACATCGGCAACTATGGCCCCATCTGCCTGTTGTCCGTCATCTACAAGCTGTTTACACGAGTCATCCTGAACAGGATTAGCAGAACACTAGATAAAGGACAACCATGTGAGCATGCAGTCTTCTGGAAAGGATTCAGCACAATCGACCATATCCACACGGTAACCAAGCTCATTGAGGTTTGTAGGGGAGTACAAGATGCCGCTCTGTCTCACGTTCATTGATTTACAGAAAGCCTTTGATTCTGTGGAGACTGAAGCAGTCATCGAAGCCCTAGCCAAACAGGGTGTTCAAACCCAATACATCAAGATCCTTCGTGAGCTGTATTACGGATTCACCACCAGGATCTCACCATTCTACAAAGAAGTGATCATTAATGTGAAAAGAGGGGTTCGACAGGGTGATACCATTTCACCAAAACTCTTCAGCGCCACACTCGAGAACATCATGAGACAATTAGAATGGGAAGGAATGGGAGTGAAGATAGATGGTCGGCAACTACACCACCTCCGCTTCGCTGATGACATTGTTCTAATAACACCAAACATTAGCCAAGCGGCACAAATGCTGGCTGACTTCGACCAAGAATGTGCAAAGATAGGTCTACAGCTGAATCTAAAGAAAACCATGTTTATTAAAAATGAACTAGTTCCAGAGTCCCCATTCACTCTCAATGGAACAAACATCTCTGAATGCAGCAGTTATGTGTACCTAGGTCGAGAAATCAACATGATGAACGACCTAAAACCTGAGCTGAGCAGAAGGAAGAGAGCGGCATGGAATGCCTTCAAAGGCATCGAAGAAATAGCTAAAAGGACAAAGAACCTCTGGCTCTGGGCACATCTCTTTGACTCCACTGTTCTCCCTGCATTAACATACACCTCAGAGACCTGGGCCCTGCAAAAGCAGGATGAGAATGCTATTCGGGTCTCCCAGAGAGGAATCAAAAGAGCTATGCTTGGAATATCACACCTCACTCAAGTGAGAGATGGAATCCGGAGTTCTGACCTCCGTCGCTATTCCAGAATCAGGGACGCTGTCTCGTTTGCCAAGGCATCGAAAATTAGATGGCCTGGACATGTAATGCGATTTTGAGACAACCGCTGGACAAGAGCCATTACCGACTGGATCCCAAAGGGATATCCAAAGATCACATGGCCTCTCACCTACAAGATGGTCAGACTTCCTTGTCAAGACCCTGGAAGGAACGATTTGAGGCCCTTCATATTCCTGAATCCACCAGATGCCATTGGGCTACATTAGCACGTGATAGGTTCCAATGGAATTGTTACTGGCGCCCGATCGAGCAAATCGATGAATAACAGGATTCAAGTGATCAAATGATTCCCATGACCTGATGGAATGGTTTGAGGCTCTTTATGTTTCTGGAGCAAGCAGGTGCCCTTGGGCTCTACTTGTATGAGACAGGTCATATGGAGATGTTACTGGTGCCTGCTCAAGCAAATCGACGATGAACGGGAAGACAGTGATACAGTGATTAAAATCTTGTAACTATAATGAGGTTGAACAATTTCTCCTAATATTGCCACACAGGTGTTCAGAAGAAATAATGAACCCCAGGGTTCAGATCTGAGCTCAAACTCTGTATGAATAATGTAGAGATTTATATGTATATACGAAAGGAGGTAGGGTACTTTCCTTATATGTGACTGACCCAGGTTTTATTTCAAGCACTTGATTTGGGTCCTCCCGAAGCAAGCCAGGAGTGATCCTTGAGAGTAGTCAGGAGCAAACCCTGAACACCACTGGGTATAAAAAAAAAAAAAAAAGAACATCTTCCTAGTTTTATTTCCTAGTTCTTTGCTTTTTTGTAGCTGGGTGAAAATATTCAAGTGTGTGTGTCCATTCACAAGTTTATGGCTTTGAGGTGGAAAATGTGGGGTTTTTTTGTAACCAGTTTAAAGTATAACTTTAATTTCATCACCATTAGTATTTCTTTCTAACAGATGAGAATCAAGCATCCTAAAACATGCCTTCTAGTAAATTTGTATTATCTTCTTTGAGTCTGGAAAGCAGTTATTTATGTCCTACTTTTACAGAAGCTAAAAAGGCAGTCATCTGTAGAATTTTTTGTTTTATTGTTTTTATTTATTTTTAATCTATTTTTTGCTTTTTGGGTTACACCCAGCAATCTTCAGGACTTACTCCTGGTTTTGCACTTAGGAATAACACCCGGCAGTGCTCGAGGGGCCATATAGGATGCTGAGAATCAAACCCCTGTATGCCACATGCAAGGCAAATGCCCTCCCCACTGTTCTATCACTCCTGGCCCCTGTGCTATAGTTTAAAAGGATTAGGAGTACAACGTGCTTGCTTCCACCTAGATAGAGATCTCTGATATGAATAAAAAATATCACAAGTGATTACAGTCTGATCTGTGTAATACATATTACATTTGTATGCATGTAGCTCTACTTCCAGTAAAAGGGAAGGCTGAGAATGACTAAGATTCTAGGGGATACGGCGTGAGAATAGGAGGACCAAGATCCAGATCTTGTGGATCCCCCTGTTGTGTGAATTTGGGGAAGGAAGTTGTGCAGGGTACGAAGCTGCTGTCAGGGAATGACCATGGCCACAGATGCCTCAATCTGAAAGGCCTCTGGAGACACCAAGGCATGAAATTCTGACCATACAGGCATGAAATTCAGACCAAACCTTTAACTGGCATCATATTTAAACAGTCTTACAAGGACATTATTAGAGCCACAATCGATCTCAGGACTGTGCCTTTCAGTAAACACAATCTTTCTCTTTCTACCCTTACATGGTGTCACTTGTCACTTGTCACTTGTCTTCCCATTGTTCATTGATTTGCTCGAGCAGGCACCAGTAACGTCTCCATTCGTTGGGAATGAGCTCCATTATAGTCTTTGTAAATTGTTGACGCCAGTAACAGTGTTGTAAGTCGCAGAACCTCAGTCACTAAAAAATATTTATTTAAAAAAAAACATTTAATTGGGAAGGGAAAATTGATGGCATAAGTTTTCCTATTTTGATTGTATCCATTTCACAATCACTAAGAATATTCTAGTATCAAGACGGATAATAAGGAGATCCTTTGTTTAAAGAGTAAGATTTTATATATATATTCGTATTCATTCCCAGGAACTTTTCCCCCAAAATTAGGCTTTCTTTTTTTTATTTATTTATTTTTATTTTATTTATTTATTTTTTATTTATTTATTTATTTTTTGCTCTTTGGGTCACACCAGGCGATGCTCAGGGGTTACTCCTGACTTTACACTCAGGAATTACTGCTGGAGGGGCTCGAGGAAAAAACACAGGATGCTGGGAATCAAACCTGGGTCAGCTGCATGAAAGGCAAACACCCTCCCGACTGTGCTATCACTCAGGCCCTCAAACTAAGCTTTCTTGCAGCTGGAGCAGTAGAACAGCAGGTAGGAAGTTTGCTTGTATGCAGCTGACATGGGTTCAATCCCAGCATACCACATGGTTCCCTGAGCACAGTCAGGAGTAATTCCTGAGTGCAGAACCAGGAAAATTCGAGCAGCTGAGCATCGCCCAGTATTACACAAAAAGAAACCAAAAACTAAGCTTTCTTCCTGCATAGTAATTTTGTCACAGAAAAAATGACTCAGTCTAGTATGAGTCACCCTCATCATAGGCTAATTCTTTCCTGAGAAATACGGTTCAAAGTTTGTTCCACTTTTCAACTTAGCATAACTTTAGTGATATGCCTGTGAAAGCAACTGTGTTTTCACACTGATGATAAAACCTTGAAGAGAAACTATGCAAGAGATGAGAACCATCCAGACTACTGTTCAGGCTGAGGAGCAAACACAGTCTGACAATCAAAGCCAGGAACCTGCCACAAAGAATAAAGGTAAGAACATTTTCAATTGTTTAGAATAATGGTCATCCATTAAAAAGCTGAAGTCTTTTTTTTTTCCATTTTGGGTCACACCCAGCAATGCTAAGGGGTTTCTCCAAGCTCTGCAGTTAGGAATTACTCCTGCTGGTGCTCATGGGACTATATAGGATGCCAGTGATGGAGCCCAGGTCGGCGCCATGTAAGGCAAAGCCTTCCCTATAGTGCTATCACTTGGGCCCCAAAATGCTGAAGTCTTTGTAGACTTTGAGTTTGAAGTTTCTCCCTTCAAATCACAAAAAATACTTTTTTTCGTTAATTTTTCTATAAATGAAAATTATAAGAAAACTAAGAATTGCGATTGACAACTATGTTTTGCTTATTCAGATTTATTTCATTTTAGCTTGATTGAAATGAGTCGGGATTAATCTTATGTTAAAATGATTCAATATTTGGTTTCAATTTAACTAAGCATATAACAAAATTAGTCTTGCAAGGGATGTCAAATATGAGAGTCCCATGTGCATTTCATGCCCAGAATGCTTGCATGAAAATACTGTTTATGGTCCTGAGTTGAGTCAAGGAATTAAAAAAAGACGCTCTCCCTGTCATACTTTTATCTAAACAATTATTTGTACCCTAAAATCCTTGATAATATTTCTTTATCTATTAGATTAGGAGGAATAAAGGTGAGTAAAAATTGTAGTTTGAGAATAGGGGTTTTCTTCAAGAGTTATATGAAGTTCTATATGTTTTTATGAGACACCAAAGCATCAAAATGTCCTCAGACCTCACGTTCAACTGATTACTTCTCAAAAAATGGTCTCAACCAACCTCTTGGTTCTATTTCTGCTATTTCTATGCTAAACATATAGAAACAGGGTTTCCGTGCCACAAAAAAAGACACACACACACACACTCACACACACACATATAATGGCACCAATATCCAAAGTCAAGCGAACCATGGATCAGAAGGTCTTGTCAAAGGTGGAAATTACCACAAACATGTGGGAGTCAGAGGTTAGGTAAGACAGAAAAGGGAACAGTGTGCTAATAATTGTCGAAAAGTACCAATACCAGGGGCCAGAGCGATAGCCCAGCGGTAGGGCGTTTGCCTTTCATGCGGTCAGCCTGTGCCGGCCCGGATTCGATCCCCGGCATCCCATATGGTCCCCGAGCACCGCCAGGAGTGATTCCTGAGTGCAGAGCCAAGAATAACCCCTGAGCATCGCAGGGTGTGACCCAAAAAAAGCAAAAAAAAAAAAAAAGTGCCAATACCACCCTAAAACTGAACATTAAATACAGGCAAAAGATACAAGCGAAAACCTCTATATGTATGTATTACAATCCACAATGTGTAAGAGAAGGAAGAGAGAAAGAGAGAGAGATTGAAAGCAAAAGAGAGAAAAAGAGCTAAAGAGGCAGACCATAGAGGCAGGCTGGGGGAGGTGGGAGGGAATCGGGAACATTGGTGGTGGGAGATGGGCACTTGTGGAGGGATGGGTACTGGAAAACTGTATGACAGAAACCCAAACATGAACATCTTGTAATTGTACATCTCACGATGGTATAATAAAATATTTTTTAAAAAGAGAGAAAGAGAGACACGCAAACAAATTTACAGAAATTAATACCCTCTGCTTTTGGAATCTAGAAACAAATGTCTCAGGCACCATCATTTTACAGGATTTAGGGTCTTTCCCCCTTACCCGGAAATTACTTAATTGTCACCTGGATGTGCAGGTTTCCTTTTCATGTGGTCAATATGACGCGTTTCTCTTCCTGTTGAGTCAGACACGTTTCTTTCAGATGACTTCATGATTCTTTGAATTATCCTTTCTCATGAGCCACTGTATTTTTTTGTAAGTGAAGGACTTGATGGTCTCAAGGAATTTTAGATTTTCTTTCAACTGTAATTGAAAAAAATTCAAACTGCAGTTTGAGAGAATTAACTTTCCAATGTAGTTGGAATTTTTCTGGAAAGTCCAAGTTTTTTACCTCAAACAGGGCTCCCTTTCCTGTGTAAGCCCTTTATGTCCAAGTAGGAGCTGCCCTGGAGCTGTTTAAGGTGGTGCAGGGTAAGGATGAGTCCCTGTTTCTGAAGATTAGGGAGGCCGGAGGCTTTGCTGTGGGTAGCTCACTCTATGTGGCTATGAGAACTGAAACCATCTGCTTTGTAGAAGGCAGGAGAGCTGGCAACCCTCAGCAGGCCTTGTGTGACATGGCGCTGACTCTGGAGACGGAGAAGCGGGGGTCTCCTTTGTGATTATGGTTCCCCGAGCACCGCCAGGAGTAATTCCTGAGTGCAGAGCCAGGAGTAAACCCTGAGCATTGGCGGGTGTGCCCCAAAAAG
This sequence comes from Cryptotis parvus, assembly GCA_021461705.1. Taxonomy (NCBI): domain Eukaryota; kingdom Metazoa; phylum Chordata; class Mammalia; order Eulipotyphla; family Soricidae; genus Cryptotis; species Cryptotis parvus. The sequence goes on along the minus strand of JAJIBD010025802.1, from coordinate 85,752 downwards.
CAAAAAAAAAAAAAAAAAAATGCTCACTTCCTTCCTTAGCAGAACAAGATTTATTCATCCAGGGGCGTTTTCAATTCCTGACAAGAGCTATAGACTCAAAAGGGCTAAAGAACATGAAACTGCACAGCAGAATTATCTGACGGATATTTCGAATCTGCAAGATGGGTAACAGCAGCACTGCTTTCTCACTCTGCCAACTCACACAGGCAGAACATGGAGTCAACACATTGCTCTAACTGAAGGCATAGAAAGGAAGAACATGTATTTGTTTCCTTGGTGTCTATTACCTGAAACTAGTAGGGAATTAATGAGATTTGTAAGGAGATCAAAACCTTATTGAACGGAATCTACTGTCAAGTAAAGATATGCAGGGCAGGAAGTATAGTGCCGAGAACCAAACCAGGTCTGTGCATATCAACCACACCATCTCCACACTCCAAAAAATTATTTGTAATTTTTTTTACCCCTTTCCTAGCTGCATAGGTAATGAATCACCCTCTCATACCTAATTCATTTGCCATTGTTGGTCATCTCAAAGTCCTCTAAATTAAGATGCATTTTAATTTCCTATATTATAGTAAATGTATAAATATACATTATTTGATATGTCAAAAACTAGTAACAATTATGGACCTCAATTCCATAACCTGAAGAATGTTTTGAGGCTCTTCCCTGTCCCTGGAGCAAGCAGATGCCCTTGGGCTACTCTTGCTTGCGACAGGATGTATGGAGATGTTACTGGTGCCCGCTCGAGCAAATCTATGAACAATGGGAAGACAGTGATACAGTGATACAGTGATAGTAAAAAGCCTATTTAATAAAAGAGTTAAAATTTCTTCACAGAAATAGCACAAGCCAGATAGATAGAACAGTGGGTGTGGCACTTGCTTGCATGCAGCTAACGCTGTTTGATCCCCACTGCACATGTTCCCCAAACACTGCCAGGAATGATCTCTGAGCACAGAGGATGGAATAAGCCAGGGCAGAGTTTGGGGTGTGCCACCTTTTTTCTCCCTTCAGAAAAAGTTGGGAATAATAAGCATTCTCAGTAAATTCATAATCCACGACAAAGTAATGCATAAGATTAGAAATGTCAAAATCTCATACTAGAATGGCTACTTTATAATCATATAAAATAATCAACTTTTTAAAATTAATATATCACAAGGTATTTTCTGAGAGCCACTAATAAAAAGGAAAAAAATTCTTACCTATAATTTTGCCACTTTGTAGCTGAGGAAATCCATAACCAGGGGGAAAAAATTACTTGTTAAAATCTCTTTGTGGCAAAGTTTCAATCCTCAGTTTTTCATTATTCTGTGATTTTCACAGATTTTATTTGTACTCTAGAATAAAATTTCATTAGTTAGAAAGATTTTTAGAGCATTAAAAATGTTAAAGTGGTATGTACCGGATATCAAAAATTCTGGGTAGCTCCATGCTGGAGAAAATTTTATACTAAAGAGTCACATTTACTGGATGCCCTGCAATTATTTCTAAACTATAAAAGAAAAGGACACTGTCTTCTACATATCACAAAGAGAAAAGGCTTTCACAAGTCAGTTTATTATAAAATACCAAAATTAATTTCCCAAAGCATTTGTTAAGTAAAATGAATGCCAATCTAGTCTTTCTTTGACCTGACACTTACTTTAAATATTTTTTCAGGTGCTTTGATTAAACAGATATGCTGTTGGATACAACCTTTTATTATAATCACATTGCTTATAACAAATTTTGTATCAGGTGAGCAAATTATGTCCTTTATTTCTTTAGAGTTTTGTGGGCACTGATCTCCAAGGAAACTTGGAAACTCCTCTGGGCAATTTTCAGCCAACTGTGCGAGAGTATCAATAAGAGGGTGAAGGATGCAGTGTGACTTGGGCCCTGAGTGCCGGAGATTAGCTGAGATATCCTGGGTTACACCTGGTGATCCTCAGGGAACCATGCGGTGCAGGCATACAGCTGTGGTCAACCATGGGCATGTCTTAACCTCCCACTGTTTTCTCCCTTTTATTTTGACTGTTATTTTCTCTCATTCTCACCTCCCATTATTCACAATATGTTTGATGTGTATTAATGCATGAACTATAATGGATTACATGTACTCTGGAGGACAGCAGGAGAGTTTCTCCACTCTACTCCTCTTGAGGGGTCACTTGTCACATGTTGACCTACCAGAGGGGATACATGTGACCCAGGAGATATAAAAAGGCATAATGTGAGACTAATACCCAAGAGTCAGTGGAAACAAGGGCCAAGAGGAATGGTCCACTGTTGGAAACTTGCCACAGCAAGTGTGTGAGGGGTGGATTAGGATCAGAAGGGACCACTATAACAAAGATAGTTGGAAACGATCACTCTGGACAAGAACTGAGTGCTGAAGAAAGATAAAGGGACAAACTCTATAAGTTTTCAGTACCTTTTTGAGAAACCCATAATGCCTAAAAGGAGAGAGAGAGAGGCAGAGAGAGAGAGAGAGAGGAAGAGAGAGAGAGGATTGCCTGCTACACTGCCATAAAGGAGGCTGGGGAGGGACAGTGGCAGGAGGGAAACTAGGGGCATTGGTGGTGGGAAATGTACACTGGTGAATGGACAGGTATTGGAACATTGTAAGACCAAACCCAATCACTAACAACTTTGTAACTTCATCTCATGGTGATTCACTTTTAAAAAAAGGTTTTGTCTGTTTTGTCTTCTGTTGTAATTCTTGGCACCAGAACATCATAGGCAGTAATTTAACTGTTTTATGTCTGTGTGCCACAGGAAACAAATGTTTTATTAATAATGAGTAAATGGATAAATGTCTTTACAGAGAAATCTTGGAATAATGAAGTCACATCCTATCTTAAGTTTCTGTTCCCTTAAAAACAAACTTCTTTTTGGTTTATATTTATTTTTCATCATCTGCTTCATAACCAGTGATATCCAAGAACTGCTCCTTGCTCTGTGCATAGGGGTTATACCTAGCAGTACTCAGGGGACCATGCAGTGCTTATGATTGAAGCTGGGCATCCTGTATGGGGGGGCTTGTGCTCCAGTCTTCTCAGGTCTCCCCCTCCCTTAGGAGCTTGTGAAACCCTGAATTGATTTAGCCTGGATACATTTAGGGAGATTGAACATTAATAATGTTATGAGATTTGGAATTCAACATAGAAAATAAGGATAGCTTTGGGGGAGAGTTGACTAAAGTTGATATAAAAGTCTGTACAACTGGAGTAGAAGTAGTAACTAATAAATTTGTCTTGAACTCTAATATGTTTGGAGAACCCAGAGATTGGAGAAAAACCTAAGAAGTTAAAAAATTTAGTTACCCAGACTACTAAAGGAAAATGCATGAAAAGTACTTGAAGGTCTTATGTTCACTGTCTCTAAGAATAGTGACTTCTCTTCTATTTTCCTCTTCAAATCTGCTATGGGTTCTTTTCACTGTTTAACCCAGGACCATACTGTGCTGGTGGTGGTTTCTAGTTGATAACAGGAAATGTAAAACATTTTTTGGTCATATCTTTTTGTCTAGTACTTTGCTTAGAAATTATAATGTGCTTCAGATTTATCAGATTCCGATCACGATCACGATCACGATCTTCCCGTTAATCATCTATTTGCTAGAGCGGGCACCAGTAATATCTCAATATGTCCTGTCACATGCTGTAGAGCCAAGGGCATCGGCTTGGGACAGGAACATAAAGAGCCTCAAACCATTATATTAGGTCATGAGAATGATCTAATATAATTGTTACTGGCATTTGGCATATCAAATACAACACGAGCAGCTTGCTAGGCTTGCCGTGCGGGAGGCATACTCTATAAACACCTCCAAATAAAGCCTTTATTGATGAACCACGCGCCGCGTAGCGCCGCGCGAGCCGGGTTGTGATGGGCTGGTCGGCTGGGTGGAGTTCTGATGAGAGGGAAGTCCAATGTGGAAAATGGCGGCGCCCATGGAGTGGGTGGGGGTCGTCTGGCTTCTTGTGAGGTTCTGCCGGGGTGGTGGGCCAAGGCTGGAACCCACCATGCCTCCCGACTGCCTCATGAACGTCTGGGCACAGGGAGAGCAAGGAACCGCTCTGCCCCATGTCTGAGAGTCTCTGGACCAGCATACCTAGGCCGGATTAAGGAAGAAACTGCTCCAGGGTGGGTGTCGATGATCCGGGCTGTGATGGGCTGGTCGGCTGGGTGGAGTTCTGATGAGAGGGAAGTCCAATGTGGAAAATGGCGGCGCCCATGGAGTGGGTGGGGGGTCGTCTGGCTTCTTGTGAGGTTCTGCCGGGGTGGTGGGCCAAGGCTGGAACCCACCATGCCTCCCGACTGCCTCATGAACGTCTGGGCACAGGGAGAGCAAGGAACCGCTCTGCCCCCATGTCTGAGAGTCTCTGGACCAGCATTCCAACATAAGTTAATGGTCTTTTTTTCTTTTTGGGTCACACCGTTGATGCTCAGGGGTTACTCCTGGCTATGCACTTAGGAATTACTCCTGGTGGTAATTGGGGAACCATATGGATGCCCGGGATCATACCCAGGTTGGCCACATGCAAGGCAAATTCCCTATCCTCTATACTATTGCACCGGTCACAAGTTAATATTTTTATTATTAAAGATCATGTTAATAGTCCATTACCTTTATCCAAGAGTGACAGGGACCTAATAACATAAGTGAAATCATATTGTTTACTTTGGAAAAGCCAAGATGTCTTACTGAGGTCAGAGTCAAAAGGAATATGCATGTGCTGTCAAACCCTGATCTGTCATCATTTAATGTAACATCATGTTATTCATCAGAGGTATTACAGGTGTTGAGGCACTTGTCCTACTTCTGCACAGTTCAGGTTCAATCCTTGCCATCAAGTGTTCCACCCTGGATGTATCATTGAAGACCCGATCTGAGTCGCTGGGTCTTTATACACTGGCAGGTATTGCATTGGAGGCCTCCACCACCAAAGAGGTGGTCTAGATGCTTCCCAATCCACAGCACTCACATTAAGGTACCAATCAGGTTGTCTGATAATCACTGGGAAGGCCCCTCTTCCACGTCCCTGAACAATGCTTGGAAGACCTCCCCTTAAAATTGACTTATCAACTTGTTATATGCTAAATATGCAACTCTGGCAATGACAGTAGTCCTGGATCCCACAAAGATGTCCATCCCCAAAGATCCCAAGGTACAGCAGAATATTATTTCAGTTAGTCATGAAATATTTGTCTCTCGGTTGTAGTCATAAAACTTCTATGTCCTGAGCACACTTGCCAAGATAACTGGATTCTTTTCAAGGAAAATGTTACCTTTTCTCTCAAACACAAAGGGATTGGAATGCAAGCACACATAATTGCTCTCAGAATGAAGCTGAAATAGCCACATATAGCGAGACAAAAAGGTAAGTAACTTCATGTACTTTATTAGAAAACTGCAGCAGAGAGGCATTGGGGAAAATCCAGAACTTAATTCTGTGAATTGAATTTTTCCAATCAACAACTCTTACAGAAAATTGGATTATTTCAGGTATATTAAAATGTCAATGCTTATCAGTATTTTATTAGTATTAGATTGGAATGGCCCATACTGTTGTGATGTTACAATTCCCATAAATTTTTCAAAATATTGAAAGATGGAGTAAAATATTGTCAAGTTTATGGTTTTCAGGGTATTATATTTTGGTATCAGAGTAGATTTAAAATATATATATATATATACATGTATATGTATATACATGTATATATATACATATACATACATATATGTATATATATTTTGAATCTACTCTGATGTACATATATATACATATATACATACATACATATATATACACATATAATCTACTCTGATGTACATATATATACACACACACACACACACATATATATACATATATATATATATTTATATTTGCTTTTGGGGTTTATGCCCAGCAGTGCTAAGAGCTAACTCCTAGCTCTGAACTCATGAATGCTCTTGGTTGGGCCTGAGGAGCTATCTGGGACCTAAGCTGCATCCGTGCCACCTGCATGCAAGACAGGCACCATATTCATTATACTATCATTCTATACACATTGTGCTACCATTCTAGCCTGATATATATTTAAAATTTTATATATAATTCTGAATTACAAAGTATAGTTCTGACTCTATGGTCAGAAAGATATAACTTTGAGCAAATAAGGAAAATATCAGAAAAAAATTCATCAATTTGGAATAAAAAATTATCTTTAATACTCATATCATTGTATCACGAATAAGAAAGCTAGCTAAAGATCAAAGATTCAACGTATCATTGTATCATTGTCTTCCCATTGTTCATCAATTTGCTCAAGTGGGCACCAGTAACATCTCCATACGTCCTATCACAAGAAAGTCTGCTTGCTCGGGGACAGGAAGAGCCTCAAACCATTCTTCAGTCATGGAACTGAGGTCCATAATTGTTACTAGTTTTTGGCATAACAAAAAGGATCAAAGATTAAAAATTTTAATTAATTAAAAATTTTAATTAATTCCACAACAGTTCTTTGATGATGCTGGTTTTAGAACATTTATAACGTAGCTCCTCACAACCCAGTAAGGGAGACGGACACATTGGCATAAAAAAGGTAACATGTACAATTATGAAAATTTTTGTCTTTGAAGGAACTTTTTATGCGATACACACACACTCTTGATCACTGGATCAAAAATGGTGAACAAGTGGAAAACAATGGCACAAGTAATGAAAGGTAAATTTCTTTTTATGTGCTAATGTCTTATGGAAAACTTTTTCCGAGATGAAATATCCCTTACAATTTTTTTAGAACCCCAAATGTACCTGCTTGTTGGAAATATGGTGTGGGAATACTGTACCATGTATTGACCTTAGCTTCAAGAAAGAATCAAAGAGGCTAGAAATAAAGGTATAAAATTGAAACTTCGCTTAAGTATTTTGAAAACACAAACCCACAATTCATAGACAGTCCTCCCTTTTTCCTTATTTGAGCCTGTCTTAATTCTGTATTATCTGTTCTTCAATCTTCAAGCTACTTGCTGACACCTTTTAGAGCTGAACATCTTTTGTTCATTTTTAATCTGATTTTATCTGTACTTTAGTGAAATTCATGCTGAAATTTTTTTTCCTTCAAGATTTTCATTTTGGAAATGTTACCTGAGACTCAAATTCACTTAACCTTGGTTCCTTTGAGGAACTATTCCAAGCGGTGACTGCTAGTCACGTCACTTTTCCAGAATTTCTCATAGCAGCAGTTGTGATTTTTGGGGTTAAATTATTCTTTGCTATGGAGACACTTTCTTGCTAATTCTAGGACATTAACAACACCTCCAGCCTCTTTTGGTTTCACTTGCTTTTTTTTTATTCATGAACAAGATATGAGTAATTCCTTCTCCTATTCCTTACAAAACCAAATCTATCTTTAATATTGCCAACTGTGTCTGGAGTGGAGAGTGAGTGCTGGGAAAGGCAAAATCTCCAGTATAGGCCAAAGAAATAGCACAACACTATAGGCACTTGCCCTGGGCTAGCAGACTCAGGTTTGATGTCCAGAACCACATAGGCTCGGTCTCCTGAGTCCCAACAGGAGTGACCCTGGTGCTCAGAGCCAGGAGGAGGCTCTGAGCACCACCCAATATGGTACCTAAACAAATACAAAATAACAAAACAAATCATTGGTTTATATCAATTTGTCTTCCACTGATTATCACTGATAATTCCACTGATTATCTGTCTTCCACTAATTTAATATTAGTCCAGAAAATACATTTCTTTGTCTTTTTGGGTCACACACAACAATGCTCAGGGGTTACACCTTACTACTGGCTTTGTGCTCAGGAATTACTCCTGGCACTGTGTGTGGAACGATATGGGATGCTAGGGATCGAACCTGGGTCGGTTGCATACAAGGCAAAAGCCCTCCCACTGGACTATCGCTCCAGCCCCAAATACACAGTATTGAAAGAGATCCTCTTAGGATCTAATTTTGAACAGTTTTCTTCTCTCACTCAACAGAAAGCATTTTTTTTTCATTTTGGTCATGCAGTCAATGTTCAGGAATTATTCCTAGCTCTACACTTAGGAATTACATCTGGCAGTGCTGGGGAACAGTATGGGATAGTGAGGCTAGAACCCAAGTCAGACATATGCAAGGCAAACGCCTTACCCACTGTACTATCACTCAAACCCGATCATTTTTGGAATTAAACTTATTTAGGAAGACATGAGGTGAGAGGAAGTGTGTATTTCATTGAGACCTTGGGCTTCTCCAAGTAGGAAAAGCAAGTGAAAAGACGTAGAGAAAAGCAAACGAGATGCATGTTCAAGGAAAATATGGGTTTGAAGAGTAAGCCAGGAAAAGTTTTCTTGATCTAACAAGAAAGGATGATATCAAAAGTCAGGTTTTCAATAAGCTATGCAAATAACTCGTTTCTAAAAAGCTGTCTTTGGACAAGGGCGAAATCACAGGTTTTTCATAGGTGTTTAATTTTCTTATTGCAGATCTGACATGAAAGAATGTTCTTACCTCAATTATCAGTGGAATTTGTCAAAGGCTGGATGCCACACAGACAGATACTGGATTTGCATGAAAGATGCGTCTTAAGTGCTACTAGTGATTTATGTATAACCTTGTACAAAAAGGTTTAACTCTTTGTTTTGTATTTTTATTTTCTACACATAAAATAACTTTCAATATTTACTGTATTCGTGGAATTCGATAATATGTTTTGATAAGTGTTTATGGAGTTTCCTCAACTCAATTTTTCACCTTTCAAAAAAATCTGGATCTTTGCTTTTCTATGTCAGTTTTTGAAGACTATTGTCATTTTACAGAATCTATAGGTTGATTTTCTACGGTTTTTTTTTGGTAATATTTTAAATTAATTTTAGCATTATTTTTACTGGTTTTGGCATATCGAATATGCATCGGAAAGCTTGCCAGGCTCTGCCATGTGGGCAGCATACTGTCAGTAGCTTGCCGGGCTCTCTGAGAGATCCAGAACTCATACTACTTACTATCTTGTCTCCTATCTTGTCTCCTTAACCTAATGGATCTTCTCGGGCATTAACTGTGGCAGGAGAAAGAACAGAGAATGAGGTTTCAGGAAGACTCCTGAAAACTGTCTGTGGCCCCTCCCTCACATCAGAGGGGGTGCTGTATAATGGTGCTGTCTCAAAGTTTTCCAAGCAACAGACAGCTATCCTGGAGGGGTGGGAGTAGATTCATTAAACCACTAGTGTCTGTGGGACTACATAGACAGTGGATATCACTGAGAACCATGTTAGCTGAGGAATTGTATTATGCATGAAATTCTATTGTTCACTGTATTGTATTATCAACAGTATTGCAAACCACGATGATATAATCTCTCTTTGCCTTTTTAAGAAGAGATTATACAATTGGGAATTCAATATAAATAATTCGAGCATTAAATTACAATGACAATACGGAAGGAAGACAAGGTATATTTCTTTTGTATGTGAGAACCAACCCAAAACAACTTAAGTAAACGTTGTTAGCTGAGATAACGGAAGAACAGTACAGCCTTAAAGAATATTAAGAAACCAAATAGAAACCGTCTGGTTTCATTTGACCTTCCTTAGACTCCAGTTTTCTTTGCAAAGAAAGGAACTCATCATGTATCATATCTTTTCATGTACAGCAGAAGAGAAAGCAGCACCTTAGACTTATTACAGGTTCTGAATAGGTTGGTGTAGATCTCACACCTATTTTAGATCTGATCACAGAGCAAGGTAGGTGGAATGTGGCTCAGTATCTATCTCATTCACCTCTACATGAGACATATACATGGAAAATATTCTCCAGAACAGAGGCAGAGTGTCACTCAAAAAGAACAACATGACATTTGTTAAGTGCCTTGCCCACTGTACAATCACTCCAGCTCCTTAGGAAAATATTCTAATTGCAACAGTAATATCAAAGTATGACTTTCTAGGGAACTTTGGAAAATATGTATACATATATATGTATACACACGGCAGAGCCTGGCAAGCTACCCGTGTTATATTTGACATGCCAAATACCAGTAACAATTATAGAGCTCATTCCCATGATTGATGGAATGGTTTGAGGCTCTTTAAGTTCCTGGAGCGGACAGATGCCCTTGGGCTATCTCGCATGTGACAGGATGTATTGAGATGTTACTGGTGCCCGCTCCAGGAAATTGATGATCTACGGGAAGACAGTGAAGACAGTTCATTTCCCAGTTTTGGCTGATAATATATATTCAAACTATTCTTTGAGTACAATTTGAAGATTGAATAAAATTGGAACAAAATTAGCCTTTGGATGGCTAAAATTAAGTAGCACATTAAATCAAGTAGCACTGTGTGCCTGAAACCTAGAAAATGTTATTTGCCAATGTTAGTTACATCAATACAACTTTTTAAAAATTTTTTTATTATACCACCATGAGACATACAATTACAAAGGTGTTCATAATTGGTTCTTGGTAGTACAGTATACCAGCACCCATCCCTCCACCAGTGCTCCATTTCCACCACCAATGTACCCCACCCCCTCCGTCCACCCCCCAGGCTGCCTCAATAGCAGGTACCCCAGTATGCTCTTTTTTCTCTCTGTCTCTCTCTCTCTCTCTGTCTCTGCATCTCTCTCCCTCTTCTTTTACACATTGTGGCTAGCCCTGCAGATATTTAGAGTTTATCACTTAAGTCTCTTTGTGTATATTCAATGGTGAGTTTTAATCTGCCATTACCATTTTCCACATTTAGTAAAACACTGGTATCTATTTATATCCTATTAATGAATGCAGTCATTCTATATCTGTCCTTTTCCTTCTGATTCAATTCACTCAGCATGATAGTCTCCATGTCCATCCATTTGCAGGTAAATTTCATAATTTCATCTTTTCTGACAGCTGCATAGTATTCCATAGTGTAGATGAACCACAGTTTCTTTAGCCAGTTCTCTGTTCTCAGGCATTTAGGTTGTTTCCAGATTCTAGCTATAGTGAATAGCGCAGAGATGAATAAAGAAGTACAGATAGTGTTTCTGCTATGTGTTTTTTGGTCTCTCGGGTACATTCCCAGGAGTGCTATTGCTGGATCAAATGGGAGCTCAATATCTAGTTTTCAGTGGAATGCCCATATTGTTTTCCAAAAGGGCTGGACCAGCCGGCACTCCCAACAACAGTGGATGAGAGTCCCTTTTTCCCCACATCCACGCCAGCACTGGTTGTTCTTGCAGTTTTGGATGTGTGCCAGTCTCTGTGGTGTGAGATGGTACCTCATTGTAGTTTTGATTTGCATCTCCCTGATGATTAAAGATGAAGAGCACTTTTTCATATGCCTTTTGGCCATTCGAATTTCTTCTTTTTTGGAAGCTTCTGTTCATTTCTTCTCCCCATTTATTGATGGGGTTGGCTGTTTTTTTTCTTGTGGAGTGCAACCAGTGCCTGATATATCCTGGATATTAACCCCTTGTCAGATGGGTATTGGGGGAATATCCTTTCCCACTGTGTGGATTGTCTTTGTATCTTGGTCACCGTTTCTTTTGAGGTGCAGAAGCTTTTCAATTTTATATAATCCCATTTGTTTATCTTTGCTTCCATTTGCTTGGTCAGATGTGTGTTGTCTTTAAAGATACTTTTCGTTTCGATGTCGTAGAGCGTTTCTCCTATGTTTTCTTCGATGTACCTTATAGATTCATGTCTGATATTGAGATCTATTATCCATTTTGATCATACTTTTGTGCATGGCGTTAGAAGGAGGTCGAAGTTCATTTTTTACATGTAGCTGCCCAGTTTTCCCAGCACCATTTGTTGAAGAGGCTTTCTTTGCTCCACTTAATATTTTTTGCTCCTTTATTGAAGATTAAGTGGTTGTATATTTGAGAGTGTGTTTCAGGATATTCAGTTCTATTCCATAGATCTACGGGTCTGTCTCTATACCAATACCACACTGTCTTAATTACAACTGCTCTGTAGTAGAGCTTGAGGTTGGGGAAAGTGATACCTCCCATCTTCTTTTCCCAAGGATTGCTTTAGCTATTCGTGGGGTTTTATTATTCCATACACATTTCAGGATTGTATGTTCAATTTCTTTGAAGAACATCATGGGTATCTTTATAGGGACCACATTGAATCTGTATAAAGCTCTAGGGATTATTACCATTTTGATGGTAATGATGGATTAATGTTAATCCTTCCAATCCATGAGCAGGGAATGTGTCTCCATTTCCTCAGGTCTTCTTTTATTTCCTCAAGTAACGTTTTGTAGTTTTCTTTGTAGAGATCCTTTACATTCTTTGTCAAACTGATTCCTAGGTATTTGATTTTCTGCGGCACAATTGTGAATGGCATAGTTTCTTTAATGTCCCTTTCTTCTCTTTCGCTGTTTGCATATAGGAAGGCCATTGACTTTTGGGTATTGATTTTGTACCCTGCCACTCTACTATAAGAATGTATTATTTCTAGGAGCCTCTTGGTAGAGAGTTTCGGTTTTCCAGATATAATATCATGTCATCTGCAAATAGTGATAACTTGGCTTCTTCCCTTCCTATCTGGATGCCCTTAATGTCTTTTTTCTTCCCTGATTGCTATGGCAAGTACTTCCAGTACTATATTGAATAGAAGTGGTGAGAGTGGGCAGCCTTGTCTTGTCCCTGATCTTAAGGGGAAGGCTTTCAGTTTTTCCCCATTGAGAATGATGCTCGCTGTGGGCTTGCAGTAGATAGCCTGGGTTATTTTGAGGAAGGTTCTTTCAATCCCCATTTTATGGAGAGCTTTTATCATGAATGGGTGTTGAATCTTGTCAAATGCCTTTTCTGCATCTATTGATATGATCATATGGTTTTTATTTTTCTTTTGTTGATATTATGTTGATTGACTTGCGGATGTTGAACCATCCTTGCATTCCTGGGATGAATCCCACTTGGTCATGGTGTACAATCTTTTTGATGACTCTTCTATTTGCTAGTATTTTGTTGAAGATCTTAGCATCTGTATTCATCAGGGAGATTGGTCTGTAGTTTTCCTTTTTTGTGACATCTCTGTCTGCTTTGGGTATCAGGGGTGATATGTGCCTCGTAAAAGCTATCTGGGAGTGTTTCTGTTTCTTCAATTTGCTGGAAGAGCTTAAAAAGAATTGGGAGTAGCTCCTCTTTAAAGGTTTTGTAGAATTCACTAGTGAACCCATCTGGACCTGGGCTTTTGTGTTTGGGGAGACTTTTGATTACTGATTCTATTTCCTCGATGGAGATAGGTTTGTTGAGGTATTCCAAATCTTCTTGTTGCAGACTTGGGAGGCTACAGGAATTCAGGAATTTGTCTTCTTCTAGGATCTCTTGTTTCGTGGCATACAGGCTCTCATAGTAATCTCTGATGATCTTTTGAATTTCTGTGGTTTCTGTTGTGATGTCCCCATTTTCATTTCTGATTCTATTTATTTGGGTTCTCTCTTTTCCTTTTCTTACAAGTCTTGCAAGTGGTTTGTCAATCTTGTTTATCTTTTCAAAGAACCAGCTTTTGGTTTTGTTGATCTTCTGGATTGTTTTTTTGACTTTCCATCTCATTGATTTCTGCTCTAAGTTTTATTCTTTCTTTCTTTCTGCTTGGGTTGGGCTCATTTTTGTTGATCACTCTCTAAGATCTTAAGTTGTGAAGTCAGACTGTTTATGATGGCCTTTTCTTCTTTTCTGATGAATGCTTGAAGAGCTATGAACTTGCCTCTTAACACTGCTTTTGCTGTATCCCACAAGTTCTGGTAATTCGTGTCTTCAGTCTCATTTGTTTCCAGGAATCTTTGGATTTCCTCTTTGATTTCTTTTATGACTTGCTGGTTGTTCAGCAGAGAGCTGTTTAGTTTCCAGGTACTTGGTATTGGTCTCCATTTTTGTGTACAATTAACTTCTATTTTCAGTGCATCCTGGTCTGAAAAAATAGTTGGCACAATTTCTATCTTCTTGATTTTATGGAGGTATGATTTATGGCTCAGCATGTGATCTATTTTGGAGTATGTTCCATGTGCACTGGAGAAGAAAGTGTATTCAGCTTTTTGGGGATGAAATGCCCTGTATATGTCTACCAGCCCTCTTTCTTCCATCTCTTCTTTTTAGGGCCAGTATTTCCTTGGTAAGTTTCAATCTTGTTGATCTATCCAGGGATGATAGAGCAGTGTTGAAGTCTCCAACTACAATTGTGTTGCTGTCAATGTCTTCTTTGAAGTCTATTAGTAGTTGGTTTAGGTATTTTGCTGGTCCCTCGTTGGGTGCATATGTTTAATAGCATGATTTCTTCCTGATATATGCATCCCTTGACTATTAAGAAGTGACCTTCACTGTCCCTTCTAACCTTCTTCAGCCTGAAGTCTATGTTGTCAGATACCAGTATGGCTACCCCAGCCTTTTTGGATGGGTTGTTTGAATGAAGGATTGTTTTCCTGCCTTTTATTTTGAGCCTGTCTTTGCTCCAGTTGTTCAGGTGTGTTTCTTGAAGGCAGCAGAATGTCGGATTCAATTTTTTGATCCATTTTGCCACTCTGTGTCTCTTAACTGGTGCATTTAGAACATTGACATTGAGAGAGATTATTGTCATGGGATTTTGTGTCATCTTTCTGTATAGGTTGGTTGTTCTTTTGGGTTATGTCTCGTCTTATAGTAGATCTTTCAGTCCTTCTTTTAAGGTTGGTTTTGATTTTACAAAGTTCCTAAGCTGTTGTTTATTCAAGAAGTTGTATATCTGTCCTTCAAATCTGAGTGAGAGTTTAGCTGGATAAAGAATTTTTGCTGAGGCATCCATTTCATTAAGTTTTTTTACTATATCCCACCACTGTCTTTGGGCTTGGAGGGTGTCTTCTGAGAAGTCTGCTGAAAGTCGAATGGATGCTCCTTTGTATACAATTTCCTTCTTTGATCTTGCTGCCTGAAGAATTATGTCTCTGTCTATGGCATCCCTTACTTTGACTAGGATGTGTCTTGGGGTCTTTCTATTGGGGTCTCTTCTTGCCGGTACACGTCGGGCTTCTTGGATCTGGATGCCTTCATCCTTTAACTCGGGAACTTTTCAGCCAGGATGTTTTTAACTGATTTAATTTCATCGGAGTTACTTTCCTATCCCTCTGGGGCGCCGATAATTCTTATGTTGTTCCGCCTGGCTTCATCCCATTGTTCTCTGTTCCTTTGCTGATCCATTTTCTGGTCTTTTTCCATCTTATGTAGTTCTCTGAGTGTTTTCTGCAGCTCATCTTCAGTCTCACTGATTCTCTCTTCCGCTACTGTCATCCTACTGTTGAGAGCCCCTATTGTGTTTTTCATTTCATCTACTGAGTTTTTAAGCGATGATATTTCTATTTGCATGGTTCTCATTTCTGCTCTCATTTCCTCCCGTAATTTATTGACTGTACTTTCAACTGCTCGTTTATGTTCTCCTGTATTTTATTGGACATCTGCTCCATTTTTTTCATTGAGCTCCTCAAACAGCCTACCAATTTCTTCTCTAATTTCATTGTCAGGGAGATCTTGCACATCTGCATTCTTTTTTGAGTCTTCAGGGTCGATTCCTTCATCCATTTTTTCGAGCCGGGGAACTGCGTTGTTTCCCCATGGTGTTGTGGTGTTCAGGGATAGATTCCTCTAGTGTACTGTTTCATTTTTTTCTTGAGGGTATTACCTTCCCTTGGTTTTGAATTTCCTAGTTTTTCTATTAATAAGCAGCTGTGTGAGCGGCCGCTTGCCATGGCCAGCAGCACACCCCAGGGAGAATACCTGAGGTGGAGACAGGCCGGTGTGAGAGTTCAAAATGTCCGTTTACTTCTGGTTCCGCTCGGACTTCTGGGGTTTGTAGTTCCACCTTTTGCTGAGACCTGGGGCTCTACCATGGCCCCAGGTGCCCGCCAGCCAGACGCACACCCCAGGGAAACTACCTGAGGTGGAGACAGGCCTGTATGAGAACTCAAAATGTCCGTTTACTTCCTCTTCCTCTCGGACTTCTGGGGATTGTAATTCCACCTTCTGCGGAGACCTGGGGCTCTACCATGGTCCCAGGCACCCGCCCAGCCAGCCGCACACCCCAGGGAGAATACCTGAGGTGGAGACAGGCCGGTGTGAGAGTTCAAAATGTCTGTTTACTTCCGTTTCCACTCTCGGACTTCTGGGGGTTCTAGTTCCACCTTCTGCCGAGACCTGGGGCTCTACCACGGCCCCAGGCGCCCGCCCGGCCAGCCGCACAACCCTAGGGAGAATACCTGAGGCCACATCAATACAACTTTAAAGAAAAAAAGTATCAAAATCATGAATATAGGGAATCATTAATACAAATTAAAAATGTAAGTAAGCAGAAGAAAAATAATTTTAAGCATAGCATATTTTTTGCTCAATGTTTTTTCTTAACTGAATATTTTAGAGATCACTCGCAGAGAAGCCTGGTCCATGAAGGCAGAGGACCATCAGGAACTGTTAGAGTGATCCTTGGGATTTAGTCCAATTCTGCTCAAGAGCCACTGCTATGCCTACAATGCCAATCCTCTGGGTCTACCAGAGCCATACCCAACACCATAGCCATTAATGCTATGACATAGTAAAACTCAAATTGAGGACTTGCCATAGCTGAGCATATGCTGAGCCATAGGCAACCTTCCCATCCCTGAGACAAATGCTTTTAAAGAATACTGCTTTAAAATTTGCAAATTTCAAGCAAGTATAAGACTTTGATGGTAGTTAGATAGTAGAGAATATAACTAAGTGAAGGGTTATAGAGTAGGAAAAAGATCTTGAAATACCCAATGATTTATAATATTCTCAATAAAATGTATTAATTTGGCACCTAATTCTCAACAGATTTAACTTCTTTGTTCTGTAAATTCAGTCACCTTATAACTACCGTATAAGGCAAGCCATACATAAATTTAATAAATTTTACACAGAAGTTCTAATGTGGATGTTTATACCATGACAATACAAGTCCAATTATTAAATAAAATATTCCAATATTTATTGCAGTTGTGATAGTAAAAGCTTGGAAATAAATTTAGTGCACATGAAAGAGGAATAAAAGTTTTATTGACCTATGGTATAATACAATGCTTAGAACAACATGGAATTTGCATATGATATTACTAAGAATTTAAAAAGGTAAAATTCAGAAAGTAACCATATTTTAATTGTATTAGCTATAAATATATTTAAAAATAATAAAATCCTTCTATATCAGACCATCAGCCATCAAGGAAGGGCCCACAGGGCAGAGCCCTGGGGTGAATAAGCCTGTCTCCTGTCTGCCACCTGCCCACGCAGCCGGGCACTGCAGCCACACCTGCAACACCTCAAGGGGCAACACACCTGCAACACCTCGAAGACTGGGTCCCCTGGGATGAACCCAGAGCCACGGCAGAGCCTAGCAAGCTACCCGTGGTGTATTTGATATGCCAAAAACAGTAAAGCAATGGGCCTCATTCCCAATGAATGGAGTCGTTACTGGCACCCGCTCAAGCAAATCAATGAACAACGGGAAGAAAAGTGACAAAAAGTGACAAAAAATCCTTATTGTTGATCTATAGTTTCAACTAAATTACAAGATCACAAAAAAATTCAAAAAGTTTCAGGGGCAGAGAAATACTATAACTGGTAAGGCTCATGCCTTTAACATATCTGACCCAGGTTCAATCTCCAGAGCACTATATGGTCTCTCAAGCCCCTGCTGCAGTGACCACAGAGTGCAGAGTCCTGAACAAAGGCAGGTATGGCCCAAACAACAAAGCCAAAAAATTGAAAAATATATTTTGATTTGGTAAATAGGCAACCTTGAGAATAAGATCAACTTAGGTGATTGAAGGGAAAATTAAACAAAAAATCTACTGTTTAATTACGGCTTAGCATTTTTGTTTCTAAAGATGAAAATTATTATCTAATAGAATTATTTTTCAATGATTGTTACACTATCATAAATTTCTAAAATCCGCAAATCCATTTGAAAATACGACTGCAGGTTTCAGAGTAAATTTTATTATCCTTAGTAGCTGCACAACTGTTTTCCTTCGATGGCCCTTTTATGAAGAATCTGCAGAAAAGAGAATAATAAATACATTTTTAATAATTGTTGCTAAATCCATTCATTTGCTTTGAAATAATTAATTGTTATTAAATCCACTCACTCATTTTGAGATAATACTCTCTTAAATCAAAAGTAGATCAAAATTTCAAAGCAAAAACAAAGTTATGAAATTTGCCTATAAATGGATGGACATGGAGAGGATCATGCTGAGTTCAATTAGCCAGAGGGAAAAAGTCATATAGAATGACTGTACTTATTTGCAGGATATAAAAAAAAATAGTATGTTATACCAATATCCAAGGCCAGGCAAAGCATGGGTCAGGAGGTCTTGTCAGTGGGTGGGAGTCAAAAAGTTAGGTAAGACAGAGAAAGGAACATTGTACTCGTAATTGTTGGAAATGATAATACCAGCCTAGAACTGAGCATTGAATGTAGGCAAAAGGATATACACGATAACCTCTAACTGTATGTATTGAAAGCCACAATGTGTAAGAGAAAGGAGAGAGAGAGAAAGGAGAGAGTGAGAGTGAGAGAGAGAATCAAACTTGGGGAGTGGGTGAATCAGGGGACATTGGTGGTGGGAAATGGGCACTGGTGGAGGGATGGGTGCTGGAACACTGTATGACTAAAACCCAAACATAAACATCTT
The DNA here is from genome assembly GCA_021461705.1 of Cryptotis parvus. Classification (NCBI taxonomy): domain Eukaryota; kingdom Metazoa; phylum Chordata; class Mammalia; order Eulipotyphla; family Soricidae; genus Cryptotis; species Cryptotis parvus. The sequence continues at coordinate 67,105 of JAJIBD010025802.1, read as the reverse complement.
TGCAATTGTATATCTTACAGTGGTATAATAAAAAAAAATTTTTTTTAATTTCAAAGCGTTTTCAACTCCCAACTATTTCCAGAAGTATATGTTTACAAATGACAAAACTGACTTTAAATTTGTGCCTATGCCTTTATTGTTTTATTTGGCTCATTAGATTTGAAACTATGGTTATTATTGTTACTTACAAGAACTTAGAGTCAGAATCAAATAGTAATTAATCTTTCTAAGTAGTATTTTAAAAACAAAGTTAACTTTCTGAGACTCTATTTTCAATATTATTGTAATTTAGAAATAATTCTATAACACCAATGTTGAGTGTGCTTGTGGGAAACATGAATATATGTTAAAACTGGATGCTAATATTTTAAATTTGCATAGCTCAGTTAACCTTTCTTGCCTTCTTATTTCAATTGTGCAATGACAGTAAACATATCTATCTCATGACACTGTCATTGAAATTAGATTAAGAGATTTTTGAACCAGCAAGTCTTAAATAAACTGCACATCAATTGCATTATCTATCTGTAAGACTATATGGTAAGTGATATGGTAATACATAAATTTATCTAGAACATATTGTATCATATTAGTAATGAGTCATCCTAATGAGTTATTGCTGTTGTTTGGTGCTTGTAGTGCTGGTATTCAAACTGGGACCCATCACATGAAAGCAAGAACCCTGATCCCTATAATATCTCTTTAGTCCTGTACATTAACAACTTTAAGACGTTTTATCTATTGTTTCTGGCTGTCCAGAGGCTAAACTCAGGCTCTGTGTTCAGGGGTCACTCCTGACAGTGCTCTGATACCATATGTAGTGAGTAACAAGAGTCAAACGAGTGTTGGCTGCATTGAAGAAAATGTAGCCAAATCCATACTATCTCTCCAAATTTGATAAGAACTTATCTGGACTGTGGGAAGAATCCAAGAAAGGACCAGGGAAAAGGTACACATAGTCACAAAGCTTCCCAAATTAATAGGGAATAACTAAGGATTGAATACTTTTTATATTAGAAATATACCTGCACCCATTGCAGTTTTCTATGAAACACTCGAGCAAACCTCTAGCGATAATTTCCTGCGGCCATTCAGCTGCTGAAATCACTTTGGACTATTATTTTGTCTGGTTTTTATTTTTAATTGTACTTGAGGTTACTGGAAATAACCTCAAGGTAACGGTTTGAGGCTCTTCATGTTCCTGAATCAACCAGATGCCATTGGGCTACATTGGCACGTGATAGGGTCCAATGGAAATGTTACTGGCTCCCGCTCTAGCAAATCGATGAATAACAGGATTCAAGTGATCAAGTGATCAAGTACTTGAGATAGCAGGCTACAACAGTGTTTCTATTTGTGCTTTTGGTATATGTTGTTACTGTGCACCAGCATCCCAACTCAGCAAAGACTCTCTGCTACTGTCCTTATGCTAATACATTTATCTTTTACCTTTTATAGCAATACAATGCAAAAGTTCACCTTTTTTTTTTTTTTTTTTTTTGCTTTTTGGGTCACACCCAGCAATACTCAGGAGTTACTCCTAGTTCTGCACTCAGGAATTACTCCTGGCGGTGCTCAGGGGGCCATATGGGATGCTGGGGATCGAACCTGGGTAGGCAGCATGCAAGGCAAACTGTGTTATCACTCTGGCCCCAGTTCACATTTTTAAAAGCTTAGTAAATAAAAACTGAGAAACCTGAAAACAAAAAAACACATTAGTTTTAGTTAATTTTATCATATAAAGATCAACTATTTTTCTTTGGTGGTTGCAATATTTTTCTTCTTCTTTTGTTTGTTTAGGGCCATACCCAATTTTGCAATTTTGCTTTTGTTTCGGGGCTACTTCCAATAGTACTCAAAGCTTACTCCTAACTGCACTGAGGAATCGCTCCTGGTGGTACTCAAGGAACCATAGTGACATGAGGAGGCCAACCTGGATGGCCACAAGAAAGGCAAATGTCCTACCTGCTGTACTGGCTCTCTGTCCCTGCAAGCACTTTTTAAATAATATATGCACAACCACTTTTGTTTTTAATAGTTTTTCTTAAAAAACAAGCCATTAAAGTTTTTTTTAAAGGGGCTGGAGTGATAGCCCCTGGGTAGAGCATTTGCCTTCCATAAGGCCAACCCGGCTTTGATCCCCACATCCCATATGGTTCCCAGGAGTGGTTCCTGAGTACAGAGCTAGAAGTAACCCCTGAGCATCCCTAGTGTGACCCATAATGCAAAAAAAAAAAAAGGAAAAAAAGGAAAATAAGAAAAATAAGCCATAACATCTATTATTTCTCCAGTAGATATTAACTTTCAAATCTTTTGAACATAATTTCCACATTTTTAAAAGCAAATAACTATTTCAGAGTTGATTTGGTGAATGCAGATGTGCTTTTCTTATGAAGACAAATTCTAGGGTAAAAAATAATGATCTTTTAACTACAGAAAAGCTTACATTTTAGAATCTAATAGGGAACCATCCACCCAGGTCCATTTTTTCTTCAGGGAGGTGAAGTTAAGTCCAATCCACATGTAATTTGATTGCTTTAGGTATTTCTGTATAAATTCCTAAGAAATGGATGATGAGCAATTAAAAAACAGAATGTTTTAGCATTTAAATCATAACAAGGTAGTTTTGGCTTGCTCTTCTTTTTGTTAATGAATCAGAGTAAGATACATGGTTACAAAGTTGTTCATTATTGAGCTCAGTCACATAATATTCCATCAAGTTCCCTGGTGGTCTAGTGGTTAGGATTCAGCACTCTCACATAATATTCCATCAACCAGCCCTTCATCTGTGTACATTTCCCACTACTAATGTCCCCAGTTTCCCTCCCAGCCCCTCTCTCTCTCTCTCTCTTTCTCTTCTCTCTTTCTCTCTCTCTCTCTCTCTCTCTCTCTCTCTCTCTCTCTCTCTGCTTTTTCACTCGCATTAGTCCCTGTTCTCTCTTTAATACGTATTACACTCTTTCTCTCCCCCATGCCTTTCTAAGTAAATTTTTTCTCAGTAGAAACTGTTAGGGAGCCACCGGGGACCCCAACAATATCAAGGTTTGAGTTCCCTGGTCACCTCAGGGACCAAAGACTGACAGACAGAATCCACAAGTCTGATGGACAAAACTCACAAGTATAGTTCCAAAAGGCTTTTTACTTCTCACCGACAGCTAAACACACTCTGCTACCACAATTTGGGCAAGAAACTCCGCCTGACCTACAGCTGCTGACGAGCCGCTGTGACCCTGTGCTCAGGCCAAGATGTCTCCCCACAAGAGAATGTCTCTTCCCCAAGCCAGGACCTTTTTCTCTCCCTCCAACTGAGAAGGCAAAAGTGTCAAAAGCAGCAAGCCCTGGTCTCTTGTGGGCTGGCCTTTACAAAGCCAGAAACCAGCATTCTTATGCAAATCTCCAGGTGAACCACATCTTGGCCCAGGCTTAAGAGATGCAAATGTCAGGCCTACAATGCTGCATTACTCACAGATCAGCTATTTTATGAACACTTAATGAGGGGGCTGGTATATAGAATTACACCTGATATCCACCATAAATAATTCAGATTGTATTCCCCATCCTAGATCACTTCTCCACCCCTACAAGGTCCTTTGTCAGATCTGTTCTGCTCCAGGGCAGTTTCTAACTGCTCTAAGTCCTTAGGGGACCATAGGCAGTGCCAGGGATTGAATCACGAGTTTTGATACAAGGTAAAGTTCTTAAGGCCTGCATTGCTTGGGGAAATGTTAAGTATGGAGGAACAAATAGTTAAAGCCCTTTGAGCAACCCCAGAGCAATTTCTAAGTGCTCTGTTCTCTCATTTACTGAAAAGTCTTACAGTCCTGCCTCAGGACAGACTACTATGACCTTCCTTTGTTCTTTGTAGAGCAAAATTCTAAAGTAGTCCCATTTCGAAGTCATGGTGGCTCTTCCTGGTATGCCCATTCCCATGCTGGGACTTTAGGGTAAAAGGAAATACACAAAATCTAGATTTTCTTAGGGGCAATAGTAGAAATGATGCCATATTTAAGGAGTTATCAGTTTGGAGCCAAACTGAGTTGCCTGTATCTGTGACACCCTCTTTTAGTGTTACACAAAAGAGACATATCTTTAGCATAAAGCTCTGGTCTACAAGCAGATAAATGGCTTAAGCAGCAAAAACTGAAAACCAATTATGGTGTGGCTTCACCCAACAGAAACTATCTTGCTTCACTGAAGAAAGAAGCCAGTTTTAGGAGGGTAACAAAGCTTTTACAGGAAGGTTGCTTGGACCAAACCACACCTGACAGTGGCCATAACTTTCTCTTTGCTTTGTACTAAGGTTTAATTCCTGAAAATCATTGGGGGACCATATGCAGTGCCAGGGATTGGCTCAAGATGCTTCATGTGCAAGGTAAAGGTCTTAAGTCCTGCATTGCTTGGGGAAACATTCAGTGTGGAGGATCAAACTGTTAAAGCCCTTTGAGCTGCATCTTCAGCCTTATGTGAAGATTCATATAAATATGTCAAACAATACTTTATGTGCTGTGCATGAAATGCACGCAAATCATTACTTGAAAACTGAATATAAGTATTCAAAACAAAACTAGCACAAATCAAGTAAAGCACTGATTTCAAACACAAAATTTAACAGGTGCTAAAAAAAATCTCGTAATCAAATAAGTTATAATTTAAAGGAAAGTTAGGAAAGTTTAAAAAGATAATCAGTGTTAACTGTGAATATAATGTCATAGCCACAAATTAAACCACTTACCATTTCAGGTTGGTCCTGTATCATTAGTAGACGAGATTTTCTTCCCAGGCAATATCTGTAACTGTCACCCCAATTTTTCATTGTATCAGAGAACCAATAACATTTATTTTTAAATTTGAGCCATTCTGAAGGACAAAAAGCTATGGAAAAATTGAGGAACAAATTAAATTTAAATTGTGCTTCTGCTAACTGAGAGAAAAAAGTCTACCTTGAATAAGATCAGAGTTATGAGAAAACCACTCATAAGAGAGCCTTTGGACTCACAAATAGTTCAAAATGAAACAAGAGTTCGTGATAGCAATAACAAAAAATTAGTAAAATATGCCAAAGGAAGATGTTTTGAGATTATTTTTTCATATCTAGATCTAATATATTTATTAAAATAGACCAATTAGGATAGATACCACTTTAAAGGTAATTGAGACAATAGATTTAATATTATCTATGCAGTTTGTTTATAATTTCTCCTTATAAAATTTGAGAAACTCTCTCCTTGAATTTTGCACATAAACTTCCATTAATAGTTCTGCTTTGTTTTAAATAATATTGAGATTAAAAACTCATTTCCCATCTTTTTATAGACATAATTTCAAGTCCATTTATTTCCTAAATTAAAAGTAGATTCAAGTCTACTGGTGAAAATATCTCTATTATCCTTACAATGAATGAAAGTGACAAGTATGTACAAATATAAGTTCTGGTCAATGTAACTATTCAAACTTATAGTTATTATAATCCTTTTTATATTGAAGAAAATTCATGTACAAAATATACCATTAAAAATGCTAAGCAGGGCTAGAGAGATAGTACAGGGGAGTAAAGAACTGTCTTGCCTGCAACTATTCCTCTTGGACCCCAGGCACTGCATATGATCCCATGAGCATCAGAGATGATCTCTGAGCATAGCGAAAGTGCTTTCTGAATACAGCCAGGTGTTATTCAAGAACAGTAGCAACAAAATGGTAATTTAAGGGATGGGGAGATAGCTCAAAGGACCTGAGTACAAGTTATTGATTACAGGAGTAATAGCTTCCATACTAGGCACTGCATTGTCCCAGCGTACCCAGGTAGCAATCCCTGAGCATGAATTGTGCAAGATGTAGGCACAAAGTAAAAAGTATTTCAGTGCTAAATTTTCTGTTTTCTTTTTGCATTGGACAATATTTAACATTTTATTTATCATAATAATATGTAGCTTTTAGTATCTGCCTAATTTCTTTTTTTTTTAAATTTTTTATTATACCACAGTGAAACATACAATTACAAAGGTGTTCATAATTGGTTCTTGGTAATACAGTATACCAGCACCCATCCTTCCACCACTGCCCCATTTCTACCACCAATGTACCCCACCCCCCTCCCGCCACCCCCCCCATGCTGCCTTAATAGCAGGTACCCCAGTTTCTCTCTCTCTCTCTCTCTCTCTGCCTCTGCATCTCTCTCCCTCTTCTTTTACACATTGTGGCTAGCCCTGCAGATATTTAGAGTTTATCACTTAAGTCTCTTTGTGTATATTCAATGGTGAGTTTTAATCTGCCATTACCATTTCCCACATTTAGTAAAACACTGGTATCTATTTATGTCCTATTAATGAATGCAGTCATTCTATATCTGTCCTTTTCCTTCTGACTAATTTCACTCAGCATGATAGTCTCCATGTCCATCCATTTGCAGGTAAATTTCATAATTTCATATTTTCTGACAGCCGCATAGTATTCCATAGAGTAGATGAACCACAGTTTCTTTAGCCAGTCCTCTGTTCTCGGGCATTTAGGTTGTTTCCAGATTCTCGCTATAGTAGCACTCCACAAGAAAAAACAGCCAACCCCATCAAAAAATGGGGAGAAGAAATGAACAGAAGCTTCCAAAAAAGAAGAAATTCGAATGGCCAAAAGGCATATGAAAAAATGTTCTTCATCTTTAATCATCAGGGAAATGCAAATCAAAACAACAATGAGGTACCATCTCACACCACAGAGACTGGCACACATCCAAAACAGCAAGAACAACCGGTGCTGGCGTGGATGTGGGGAAAAAGGGACTCTCATCCACTGTTGGTGGGAGTGCCGACTGGTCCAGCCCTTTTGGAAAACAATATGGGCATTCCTCCGAAAACTAGATATTGAGCTCCCATTTGACCCAGCAATAGCACTCCTGGGAATGTACCCGAGAGACCGAAAAACACATAGCAGAAACACTATCTGTACTTCTTTATTCATCTCTGCGCTATTCACTGCCTAATTTCTTAAGCATAATGTTTTCAAGGTTTATCCAGATAAAGAGTATATAAATATTTTGTGTCTTTTTATGAAAATAAAAAATTGAATAGTATGAAGGTAGCAGATTTTGGTAATCTCATCATAGCCAAAGAGGCTAGCAGGGGAGCGCCAACAGAAGAGAGAGGGTCCAGAAAGAAAGCAGGTTGGTTTTACATCCCTGCAACACAGACTGCCCACTCCAATGGAAAGCATTTTGGGTCAAATCCCCCAGGTAATTTCTCTCAAGACTTTGCCTAGGCCCTTTGAGATGTTAATGTTGCCAAGCTAAGATCTGCCTTGGAAGTGCCCCCTGCAGTAGAGGAGGAGCTTCTGAGATGAACCTTATCTCAGAATACAAAGCCATGTATCTGTATCAAAGAATATTCTATAGTCAGGCAAACAGCATTTCTCTCTGGTCTGATTCAGAGATCCAATATGGTCAGGCAAATACTGGTAAGATCTAGCTAGTCCCACGATGATTGTGGCATTATGAGAGAATATTTATACCAGACAGGATAGAATACATTATCAGATGAATTGCCACAGTCAAACTGTCCTCCTCCTATCTACAAAGTGGCCTGCAGGAGGCAACTCCAGGTCAGATGCAGAGGCTCTGGGCAGCAGTGTAATACAACATTCATGTGCTTGTTGGTCTTCTGTAGGATGTTTTTTGGAGAAGGGTCTATTCATGCCCTTTTTTTTCTAAATTTTTTAATTTTTTAAAAATTGAATTCTCTTATTGTTTGGGGAATAAAATATTTTTTTGTAAATTCTGAATATTAAGATCACATGATCAGTTGATCACTTGGCATCTGTTATTCGTTGATTTGCTTGAGTGGGTGCCAGTAACATTTCCATTTGTCCCAGTCACCTGCCAGTGTAGCCCAATGGCATCTGCTTGATCCAGGTATATGAAGAGCCTCAAAGACCCTGACCCGTTTGTTCAGGGTCTTGATGAAGAAGTCTGACCATCTTGAAGGTGGGTGACCACGATGATCTTTTGATATCCTGTGGGATTCAGTCAGTAAATGCTCTAGTTCAGCAGTCATCTCCAAGTCACATTACATCTTCAGCCCATCTGATTTTTGACCTTTTGATTCTGTTAAGACTGAAGTGGTCATCGAAACTGTAGCCAAACAAGGCATTCAAACTCAATACATCAAGATCCTTCGTGAGCTGTATTACAGATTCACCACCAGGATCTCACCATTCTACAAGGAACTGATCATTGACGTAAAAAGAGGAGTTTGGCAAGGTGATACCATTTCACCTAAACTCTTCAGTGCCACCCTTGAGAACGTCATGCAACAATTAGAATGGGAAGGATGGGAGTGAAGATAGATGGTCAGCAACTACACCTCCTTCGTTTCACTGGTGACATCATTATAACACTAAACATTAGCCAAGTGGCACAAATGCTGACTGACTTCAACCGAATGTTGAAAGGTAGGTCTACAACTGAATCTCAACAAAACAATATTCATGAAAACGAACGTGTACCCGATGCTTCATTCACTCTCAACGGAACAAACATCTCTTAATGCAGCAGTTACGTGAAACAAGATCGAGAACCCACCATGATGAACGACCTAAAACCTGAGCTGAGTAGGAGGAGGAGAGCGGCGTGGAATGCCTTCAGGAGTGTCGAAGAAATAGCTAAAAGGACAAAGAACCTCCAGCTCCAGGCACATCTCTTCTACTCTGCCATTCTCCCTGCATTAACATACGCCTCAGAGACCTGGGCCCTACGAAAGCAGGATGAGAACCCTATTCGGGTCTCCCAAAGAGGAATTGAAAGAGCTATGCTTGGAATATCACGCCTCACTCAAGTGAGAGAAGGAATCCAAAGTTCTGAACTCCATGGATCGAGAAACAGGGACGCTGTCTCATTTGCCAAGGCGTCGAATATAAGATACCTCTTTAATATGTAATATGAAAATGTTTTTATATTCTATATATTTTTTCAATTTGTGGTAGTTTTATGATGACTAATTTATTTATTTTGATGATGCTTATTCCATCCATATTTTTAATCTGATTTTATTTATGCTGTTGATTAACCATTTTCTGATCTATCTAAATTATATATGTTCCTTTTTTGTAATAAATTCATATTGCAGATCTTATTTTTAAGACTTTGATCCATTTTGGATTTATTTTTCTATCTGGTTTATCTAAGGACAGGAATTCACACTTTGTTGAATACAGTTGATAAAATTCCAATTATTTAAAAGAGTTCTTTTAAATTTTAAATAATCTAAAATTATTGTAATTTGGCACTCACCAAATTTTAATCGACAGGGAGGAGACAACCTAGAAGTTGAGGTGCTTGTCTTGCCTGCGGCCAGCCATAGTACCACAGGGCTTCATTCCCTGGTACCACATGATCCCCACAACATTTCCAGATGCAGACCACACACATGGGTGGGTGAACCAGATGAATTCTGGTACATATGACCCCAGTAGCCCTACACTGTCAGACTCCTTGAATTGAGCTGCTGATACCTGTTGAAAGAAAATCACCCTAAGATGCCCTTGGGTCTCCTGAGCAATGTTTTGGAAAACTTTTTATTATTTTCAATTACAAAAAGAAAATTTAATAACTTTGAGTGTGGATTTACATTTCTATTCTCAATTCTTTCTCCTAAATTAGTTTTTCTTTTCAAAATTGTTTTTCAGGATCATTTGCAATCCCACTTTAAGTTTTAGGATCACCTTCTCCATTTCTGTACCAAATGCCATTTGACTTTAAAAAATAATTTCTTGAGTCTGTATGTTACTTTAGTCAGTACTACCAATATGTTGTGATGTGTAGACACAACAGAACATTATTTAATCATAATACAAAGTAGAGTGTTGATATGTGCCACATATTGAAAATATTTGAAAAATTTATTCTATGAGAAGGAAATAAGAGAGAAAAAGGCAAATAACTGTTTCCATTATAAAGATGCAGAATAACTAGAGAGACATATAGTTTTTTAGGGCTTGGTGGATGTGGGAATCAGAAGTAATTTTTTGTTGGGTACATAATTCCAAATTTGGTACTTTATTAACATTGTAGTTGCATATTTGGATGCAACTTGAAAATTTAATTTGAAAACGTTAAATTAAGCTTGTGGATAGTATTGCCTTAATAAAGAAAAATGTAGAAAGATTAAAAAAATAAATTTTAATTTTACATAAAGTATTTACATGGAATTTAATAAACATGTGATGATATATCTATCACTTTATGTTTACCTACAAGTTTTCTTACTTTTGGATAAATCTCATTACAATACTGAAGAATTAGTGTGTAAATGCTTAGTAAAATGACAATATTTCAGTTTGTTTGCAATATCAACTTGTGTAACAGATGGATTAATGCAAAGGAAAATGAAGTAAATACTTAAACCATATTATGTAACATTTTATGTGACAAAGATTAATTAATATAAAATGGATATGTCACTCCTTATAACTGAAGTCCAAGATTAAAGCTAGTGTAGTGTTCAGAAGTACCTGTATGTTGTGTAGCTCCTGAAACACAGTGATTTGAGTCCTGGTGCTTTCCATTGCCTCTTGTGTCATTATCTATTCTCAGGTTTCCAACTTCATCATTCTGGGTATTATTTGAATTATGATCTTTTTGGCATTTTAGCAACACTCCCTGGGAAACTGAAAAACAGGATCACTTTCAGCTTGGCTAAACATTCTCCCTGTGCAATGTCTCAGAGACAATTTTTTTTTGGCTTTTTTTGGGGGGTCACACCCTGCGATGCTCAGGGTTTACTCCCTGGCTCTGCACTCGGAATTATTCCTGATGGTATTCAGGGGACCATATGGGGTGCCAAGGATCGAACTCCGTTCAGTCACATGCAAGGCAAACGCCCTGCCCACTGTACTATTGCTCCAGCCCCTCAAAGAAAAAAATTTTTGCTCAGGTTTTGATGAGTGGAATAAGAAATAAATGAAAAGAAGAAGTAGACATTATGTTTTCTGTCTACTTAAATGAAAAAATAATTAGAAATATTTCACAATTCATTCATGTCTAGCACACATATTTGTTGAGAAACTATACTGTACAAGGCATTACTTAAGGATGGATGAATCAGCTATAAATAAAGACAGTCCCACTGTAGCACGTGCAAAGGTCTTTGATTCTTTTCACAAAGTTTTGTTAAAACTTACGATGCTTATGGTAGCTTGTGAGAAACCTACTCTACCATAATTATTTTAATTTCTTTTCTTTCTGCTAGAATATGAGAATTCTCACCATAACTATTTCTCTTTTCACTGAAGAACTTTTAGCAATATGGGACCATAGCAAGCAGTTGCCTAGTAAATGTTTTGTGCAGAGTGAAGTCTCCTGGTCATCCTCAGGAGCCTATGACAGCCCTTTACAGTGCTTTTGGGTATCCCAGTGACGGGTGTACCCAGTGGAGCTGGGGAGACCACGTGGTGCTCAGGAACAAATCAGGTTGGCCACATGCAAGGCATGAACCTTAACCTCTGTATCATCTCTCTAGCCCCTTAGCAAATACTTACTAGACAAAAGCAAGAATAAACAAAACATGATCATAAATATCTGAAATTCCCAAAGATAAGTTTCCAAATTCAAATCTCATAAATTTTTCATATGTACAATGTCTACTACTTGTCAATATATTGAAATTATTTGATTCCATATTGACTGTGAATTATAAGCTGCTTTAAACAAAACAAAGTGCATTACATAATAAAGTGCTCCTAACCAATCAATTATTTGTTAAAATGATGAAATGACTATGAGAAAATACTGACTATTATACTCTTTTTTTAAGATTTACTAACTTACCCAGTAATATCAGGGAGATCAAAATCAAAACCAGAATCCCATTTATTATTCCAGATATTCCCAGTAATATTTTATTCCAGTGCAATGTCACAGAAGATTCTGAGAGATTAAGCATATAAATTATAAGAAAATAGATTTCCAAGAATTTGGCAGTGATTATAATAGTATGATCACACATAAAATTGATATTTATTTTCCAAGGTGTTTGTCAATCAAAAATGTAAAGCTTAGGTAAATGGATTTTTATTCCCTTTCATGTTATATTTCTCTACTGGTCAGAAGGCCACAGCATGTATGTCTAGAGCAGCCCATGGCAGTTCTTGGGGGCCTCTAGGCCTACAAGGAGGCCAAAAGGCATGAGCCCAATCCTCTGGACTTTCTTGTTCATATTGCATCAACTTTGAAAACATAATTTGAGGGCTGGAAGTATGGTTCAGTGGGAGAGCTCGCGGCTTTTATGCACAAAGCCTTGGTTCAATGACAGGAATGGCAAAAATAGAATCAATCAATAAACCTTGAAAAGTAAGATATAATTAGTACAAGTCCAATGGTATATGCCATAATAAAACCTGTGAGAACATTTGAATGTTTTAAGTCACCATATTATTTCTATATGGTGACATATTATTTCTACATCGAGACTCTCAGACATGGGGCAGAGCTGCTACTTGCTCTCCCTGTGCCCAGCCACTCATGGGTGCCCGGGAGGCATGGCAGGTTCTAGCCCTGGCCTGCCACCCCAGCAGAGCCTCACAACAAACCAGACAACCCCTCCCCCCACTCCATGGGGCCCGCCATTTTCCACATCCGGACTTCCCTCTCGTCACAACCCTGCCCTGCAGACCAGACTATCACAGCCTGGCTCTCGCGGCTGCTAGCGGCCTTGCGGTTCATCAATAAATGCTCTATTTAGAGGTGACTACAACAGTATGCCACCCGCACGGCAAGCCTGGCAAGCTGCTTGTGTCGTATTTGATATGCCAAATACCAGTAACATTTATATTAGGTCATTCCCATGACCTAATATAATGGTTTGAGGCTCTTTATGTTCCCGGAGCAAACGGATGCCTTTGGGTTCTACTAGCATGAGACAGGACATATGGAGATATTACTGGTGCCCGCTCTAGCAAATAGATGATGAACGGGAAGATAGTGATAGTGATAGTGATATTATTTCTATGATTTTTATATTTTAAGCCACTAGAGGAAAAGGGGGATATTGCCAGGGATAACTCTGACTTATCATCATTAGCTTCAAGATAAAAAAAAAAACTAAGTAATTAAGTAAAACCTCATTAGATGATCACAAAATTTAAATAAAGATATAAACTATATCTTTATTTTACTATTGTCAAAGAATATATTCACGAATACGAACATGTTACTTAAGTAACTGGAGTTACAATGTTTACTAAGCAACTTTTCTGCACTCAACACCTTTGGTTTTCTAAATGTTATCTACAAAGTGAGTGTGAAAACGTATGCATAAGGTTCCACTTGTGGTCATTTAGGAAAATATCTCTAGTTTCCAAAACATCATTTTTTAATTTCACTAGAAACATATCTTAAGGCTTTTGACAAGCAGAATTAAAATATAGTGTTAAACAGTCTATATATACATATATATATATGTATATATATGTCAGTATGCATATGTATATATAATAATTTTTTCAAGTACTAATTAAAGTGTAAAGCAAAGTAAAACAAATAAGGCTTTTAAGGTATCAAGTTAGTGACTTACTCAGCCAAAGAAACAATTTGAAATGATTTTTAAAACACAATAATCCGACTTTACAAAATGGATTTGCATCCAAACAAAAAAAATTAAATTATTCTCAAAATCAGTAATTTAGTAATTACATTGGGATTATTATTCTGAAGTTTATATATAAATATTAAAATGTAACTCCTTAAATATAAGCATTTATATAAATGTTGCAACCGCTACTGTTAAAAAATCCTATATTTAGAAATGAAAAGGTGGATTTCTGGGAATAAATATTCATTTCTATCTTATCTATTTTATTCTTACATGAATCTTTTCTGAGAATTCCTTTAAGAAATGATGTGTGAGAGTTTGAGTGGCCGTTCAGTGTGTAGGGCACTCACACTGTATGTGGCAGTGTGGGATTGGTCCCAGCACTATGCACAGTCCTTAAGTACTACTAGGAGTGACGCCTGAGACAGAGCCAATGGTAAACCTGAGTGCTGCTAACTTGAGTTAAAAATCAACCAAACAAAAAGATTTTAAAGAAATATATTACTTTTCGAGGGGTTTGCTTATTTTTCTTTTTAGAGTGGATTCATTCCTGGCCATACTCGACTCCTTCTGGCTTGGGGTTACTTGCTCTTGGAAGTGCTCAGGGGATCATACAGTGCCAGGAATTGAACCCAGGACTCAAACGTACAAAATATACATTCCACCCAATGAGCTAACTCCACAACCTTGAGTGAAGCGTAATTTTTAAAGCAAATGGCTGTTAGCCCCATTGGTAACCAAGAGACAAACAAAGAATCAAGAGAAGAAAGCATCAAGCAATTTGAGCAATTCAAGAACAGAATACTAAAGTCCATATTTTGTAATAATACACAAATTATTTCATAATAATTATTTAATTCATATTAAGTGAAAATTCTATTAGCTCTTACCAACAGAAAAAGAAGATAGCACTCCATACCTTGACATTTAAGTTGGGATGTTTTCCTAGAATCTCTTTTGACGGTAAATTCAGTGTCATATAACTTTCTTCATATTCCATCTTCAGTATAACTGTGCTTGTGTGTGTGTGTGTGTGTGTGTGTGTGTGTGTGTGTGTTTTGCTATCTTAAGGATCAGGACAGAATTCTATGCTGCTAATCATAATCAGAGATTTCTTTCAAATGGTCCAATCAGGAAACATACAAGTTGGACAGTTTCATCTATAGGTGAAAACCTCAGAGGAAATGTTTGTTTTCTTACTTCCTATGACATAGGTAACACATATTTTTCAACTGTAAACCACTTATTGAGTTAACATTATGTTTGATTTTTTTAACATCCCTTCATAAACCCATAGAATCAGAGGAATGGGAATCATTCTATTCTGGGTGGGAGGGGAGGAGTGGTAGTGGAAGGGGGTGGGTCACCCAAGCATTGCTTATGAAACCCAGGAACAATTCTGGGTACAAGAACCTGAATATGCAGTGCCAGGGATATAATCAGAGGTGGCCATACTCAAGGCAAGTCCTTAACCTCAGGGTCCTGTTACGCCATTAGCTATGACTCCTATCCAATTTGGTTACAGTTTTGTCAGCCCTGTGTGGTCACCAAGCAAAACTGTGCCCTTGGATCAGTCTCACAGTGCAAAGACAAGATGCAGAAGCTGTTCAGCAGAGCTGGTATGGTAAATGACTGTGACTGCAACAGTCACTGTTTCCACTTTTAGTGACTTCCTGGTGCCATATTTGATATGTCAACAATAATAGCATTATTTTGCTTGTCACTTCCCTGTTACACATGTGTTGGGTGACAGGCTTAGCTAGCTTGGGAGCTTTGCTCACAGTTTAATCTATTTACATGTTGTTAAGCCAAGGTTCATTCTAATGAGATCTCTCTTCTGTGTAAGACGGTGTGGGAGTTACAGAAGTCACCTTGACTCTGAATAACTTCTGACTTATTATACATCTA
The DNA here is from genome assembly GCA_021461705.1 of Cryptotis parvus. Classification (NCBI taxonomy): domain Eukaryota; kingdom Metazoa; phylum Chordata; class Mammalia; order Eulipotyphla; family Soricidae; genus Cryptotis; species Cryptotis parvus. The sequence continues at coordinate 51,626 of JAJIBD010025802.1, read as the reverse complement.
TTAAGACTTCTATGATATCTATATTGGACACAGCTCCTCTTTATACCCACTTTACCCAGCGTGGGACAGTTAGAATTTACCAGGAGACTGCCACCCTGGCTACGTTGAGATTATCGTTTAAGATTATAGGAAGGATATTAGTTTGCCCTTAAGCAGGTGAGCATGGCCCTTTCAGTATTCAGAGAACAAGATACTCAGAATCACCCTGGTGAAGGTAATAAATAAGAAGGACCTTGTGGGTACCATCTAGTTTACATGAAGCCCATGAAATTAAGATGTGTTACTTTATACCAGCCCCCTTCTCTCTTCCAGTGTTTTACATAAGAGATAATCTCAGAAGAAGGGATTAGTCCTTGGCATAACCTTTTGTTTATACCTATAATAGGGTGTGGTACCACCCATCTACACTCTTCTACTATCTAGAAGCTGTTTAGGGTTCTTTATTGACAGGACCCTCCCCTGTCAACAGATAGGATTACTTTTGTATATATAAGGGAACTGACTTGAGGCACTCGCCACCTTTTTTTTGGGTAGGTCTCTCTGGTAGGACTCTCTTTAGTGGGACTCCTTTATGGTAGGATCCTCTTTGGTAGGAGACTTAGGCTCAAGTGTATGGTCTAAGTTCTGACAAGAGCTAGAGGTCTTTCATTATATTGGACTGGGGAGTAGAGCTTTTGAACTATTAAAAGCCTTTTTGGAACTGAGCCGGACTTGTGAGCTTTCATCCGTTCCCCAGTGGCCTTGGAGGTAGAAGAAAACTTGTGTACTGATATTGTTGGGGACTCCAATGGCTCCCAACACACATGTACCCACCTTGAGTCTTCATGTTCGTGGTGAAACTATCAATAATCAGAAGACATGGAGAGCATCTGCTCACAAGTATATCTGAAAGTCCACTGTGAGAACAGAACACAGAATGAATTCTTGAAGGAATACTAGAAAAGAAGTCTGCAAGGCAGCACTATAGTACAGGTGATCTCAGATTGTCTAAGGACTTTATCTACTCCTAGGTATTAAATTGAACACAAAACAATCAAGTCACATTCTCAATTTACTGACTCTGTGGCTTTGATAAAACATCTAATTCTATAGAATCAATCTAGCTATGCGGCTTTATATTTGCTGACATCACACTGATCTGATCATTGTGCTCAGTACTGCCACATACTATTTATCAATGTCTGCCATCAACCATGGAGTCTGCCACGCAGAGGTAATACTTTTTTTTGTGGTTCCAGGTATGAACCCAGGTATCTTGAATGCAAGGCAAGTGTTCTATCACTGAGTTCCTTTTGAAATTTAAGTTTTTAAGTTTACTTTTTTCTATCCCCCAAATGGAAATTATCAAGATAACTTTTAGTGGAATGAAATTCAAGTGACTTTAAGTTTGGGCACATCTCTTTGACTCCACCGTTTTCCCTGCATTAACATACGCCTCAGAGACCTGGGCCCTACGAAAGTAGGATGAGAATGCTATTCGGGTCTCCGAGAGAGGAATCCAAAGAGCTATGCTTTGGAGTGATTATCACATCTCACTCAAGTGAGAGAAGGAATCCAGAGTTCTAACCTCCGTCGCTATTCCAGAATCAGGGATGCTGTCTCGTTTGCCAAGGCATCGAAAATCAGATGGGCTGGACATGTAATGCGATTTGGAGACAACCGCTGGACTAGAGCCATTACCGACTGGATCCCACGGGATGTCAAAAGATCACGTGGCCGCCCACCTACAAGATGGTCAGACTTCCTTGTCAAGACTCTGAAGGAATGGTTTGAGGCTCTTCATATTCCTGAATCAACCAGATGCCATTGGGCTACATTGGCACGTGATAGGGTCCAATGGAAATGTTACTGGCTCCCACTCGAGCAAATCGATGATGAATAACGGGATTCAAGTGATCAAGTGACTTTAAGTTTATATATTTTCCTGTTATAGAATGCTACATTGAATGGAGAGGTGTGGCAGAAGATACCTGAGTTATTGCACAGGACACTTAATATGCATTTCAATTATGGGATTATAAACAATAGTTTGGGGCTATACAGAAACCACAAAGGGTAGGAGTATGTGCTTTACATGCGGGAGGCCTGCATCAATCCCTGATACCTTATGGTTCCCCCAAGCACCGAGCAAGGAGTAGCCTTTTCAAATACCACTAGGTGTAAACCAATCGCTTTCTTTCCAGAAAAAAATGACAGTAATTTACAACTTTTGTTAGAAGTAATTCCATTGTTCTACATCCAATTCTCCTAAAATAAGTAATGAAATTATCCCTGAATTATATGAAAAGTATGTGCTATAAGTTATTGCTTTAATTTTAATCTTTATTTCATTTATGTTTCAATTGGGAGTGATACCCAGCAGTGCCCAGGACTTACTCCTGGCTCTGTGCTTAGGAATAACTCCTGGCAGTGCTTTGGGCTCAGATGCACTTTTGAGGATTGAACCTGGGTTACCCTCAGCAAGACAAACATCCTGATTACTGTTCCATATCTTTAGTCTCTACAATTTATTACTTTATAATAATTTTCTCTTTAAAGTATTAAGGACAATTTATGAAAGTGTAAGTTGAAGATCTCTCAGTAACCAACTGTTTTGGAAAACTTATCTCAACCCTTCTTCAATAAGTTTCAAAATGTTAACATTGTGGTAAAATGTATAAAAAAATAAATTTATTTTTTACTTCTTAAAGGGGAATTCTGTGTCACATAGTAAGTCAAAGTTAGTTCCACAAATATCTGTGTAAATCTTCTTCAATCATTACAACAACTAAAATATATCACTTCTTCTTTCTCAAAAATTGTTACCTAAGATGATGCTTCCTGTTCCATATTCTGCTTAGGAAACAAAGTGGAACATAGTTCTTTAAAATACCTCCAGATTGGGGCCGGAGTGACAGCACAGTGGGTAGGGCGTTTTCCTTGCACACAGTCGGCCTGTGCCAGCCCAGGTTCGATCCCCGGCATCCCATATGGTCCCCCGAGCACCGCCAGGAGTAATTCCTGAGTGCAGAGCCAGGAGTAACCCCTGAGCATTGCGGGTGTGACCCAGAAAGCAAAAAAAAAAAAATTAAAATACCTCCAGATTGAAATGGTTTTTGTGCTTTATTTTTTCCAGTTTAAATTTATTTTATTATTTTATTTTTTTTAAATTTTATTATAACACCGTGAGATAGACATTTACAACGCCATACATGATTGGGTTTCAATCACACAACATGGCGGCATCTCTCTAGTGCACATTTCCCACCACCAGTGTCCCCAGATTCCCTTCCCTCTCTCTCCCTCCCTCAGACTGCCTTTATGGCAGGCACTTTGCTTCTTTTCTCTCTGTCCTCTTTCTCTTTTTCTTTTCTCTCTCTCTCCTCTCTCTGTTTCTCCTTTCTCTCTGTCTCTCCCTGTCTCTGTCTCTGTCTTTCTCCCTCTTGCTCTCCATCCCTCACTTTCTCCCTTCTTTTATGCATTGTGACTTGTCATGCATACATTTAGGGGTTATCATGTATATCCCTTTATCTACATTCAATGCTCAGTTCTAGTCTGGCATTACCATTTCTAACAATTAGTAGAACACTGGAATATAGCTATATCCCACAAATGAATGTAGTCATTCTATATCAGTCCTTTTCCTTTTGACTAATTTCACTAAGCATGATAATCTCCATGCCCATCCATTTGTAGGCAAATTTCAAGACTTAGTTTTTCCTGACAGCTGCATAGAATTCCACTGTATAGATGTACCATAGTTTCTTTATCCAGTATTCTGTTCTCAGGCACTCAGATTGTTTCCAGATTCTGGCTACTGTGAATAGTGCTGCAATAAATATGGAAGTGCAGATGGTGTTTCTGTTGCATGTGTTGGGTTCTCCAGGGTGCCTTATTTTTTGGACCTGGCATCTGTACCCCATTTCTGTAGGGTTTGATTTTTCACAATTTCTACAGGGTCAGATTTTTTTAGCCTAAACTGTTTTAGAAATATAACCTGGATTATTTTAGAGAAAAATTCTCTGAACACCTTTCTAGCACGGCCATCCTCAACTTATTCACTGAGTCACTTTCTTTGTGTACATATTATTCATTAGTTTAATAAATAACTATTGAATATGTGTTATTTTCCTGGCAACAATTTAGAACAGGATTATTTAAAAAATTAAAAAGCAGCAAAACTAGGGCTGCTTTAGTATAGTGGGTAGGGCACGTGCCTTTATGTGGTTGATTTGGGTTCAATCTCCACCACCTCAAATGTTCTAATAATAGCTATCTATAAAAAACCCACAGTCAAAATCATCTTTAATGGTGAAAAACAGAAATAATTTCCTTTGATATCAGGTACAAAGAAGAATGTCCACTCTCTCCACTTCTATCCAACAAAGTATTAGAATTCCTATTTATAGCAATTAGTAAAGAAAAAATAAGTTGAAGGAATCCAAATTGGAAAAGAAAAACTCTATCACTATTTGAAGATGGCATGGTAATATACATAAAAGAACCTAAATATTCCACCAAAAAGGCTCCTAGAAACAATAAACCAATATAACAAATTAGCTGGCTTCAAGTAAATGCACAAAAATTGGTCACATTCTTACATACAAAGAATGAAAGAAGAAAGCAGTCAAGGAGTTTATCCCTTTTAAAATAGTATCCAAAAACATCAGTATCTAGGAACCAGCCCATCAAGTATCTAGGTCTCCCAAGCCCCACCAAGAGTGATCCCCTGTGCACAGAAACTGACATGAAAATTATTAATGTTACATCAAGGGGCTGAATGATACGTGAGAATTTAAATTAGAAAGAGGATGTAGAAGCAAACAAAAGAGGAAGGAAATAATGGACACAGAAGATATGTCCAGATTTTGGAGAGAGAATTTAATGGAAGCGAATGAGAAAAGGGGAGAAGTAAAGGAAAATATAAAAACAATTTCACAGGATAGTAAACTGCTCATATATTACCTAAAATGAAAACAGAAAATTAGTCATTAGTTTTACAAATGTAGGTCTCTGGTCACTGGTCATGTTTACAGAAATAGTTTATGATAGACAACTTACCACAAAAGTCCATCAGAATTGTATATCCTTCTGCAGTGATGTATTTCAATGTGATTATTTTTATTCCCCATTTAGACTAAACTACTGGGTATAGGAATGGTGTTCACAAGAAAGTAAATTAGTTGAAAAAAATTGCCAAATATGTCAGTTCACCAAGCTGTGACAAGAATCTCTGATTTCACTTTTATCATTAACACAAAGCTGATGTAAGATTCTTAAAGAATGTTGCAATCAATCAAATACACTGGATATTCAAGAAGTGTATGGGTTTCTGGTTTACACCAGATGGTGCTCAATGGATGACTCCTAGATATAAAGACATGCTTTAAGAAAAAGTAATTTGATACTTCATTGAAATTTAAGGTATATTTAGTTCATTTGATATTTAGTATTAGTCTAATTTTTATCAACTTTTAAATTAATTCTATTGTGACATGTATCTTTACATATATTTTGTCTCAGTGTTCTTATATATAAATTACAGTTATAAATAATGAACTAAATTAAGTGATTTCTTTTGGTTGGGCCTTGAATGAATGTAAAAACTTTGAAAAACCCCTAAGAAGTTAAATTGACTTCCTATAAATTACTAGCTTTTGTGGTGAAATTGAGAGTATATGTAAAGGAAATAGATGTCTGAGATCTACAGTCTTATTTGGTTGTAAATTAATTTAGATTATGAATTTGGACTGTGGTTCATGCAAATGAAAATAGGATCATTAAGTATATTTTGTTCATAAGCAAAGCATTAAATCTCCCCCTTTGCCCTCTTTTCTAACTTAATTTTTTAAAATTTTTTATTATACCACTGTGAAACATACAATTACAAAGGTGTTCATAATTTGTTCTTGGTAATACAGTATACCAGCACCCATCCCTCCACCAGTGCCCCATTTCCACCACCAATGTACCCCTCCCCCTCCCGCCCACCCCCATGCTGCCTTAATAGCAGGTACACCACTAACTTAATATTTTATAATCACATAATTTTAAATTAAAAATTTCTCAGCTTAAATTATTTACTTATGATTCATGTCTAAAGTTAGACTGCAACTATCTATAGCAAAAATTATAGTATTCAATCTTCTAGGTTTTGCTTTTCTATATTCATTGAGGAATACGGGATAATATTTGGGGTTGAAATTTCTGAGGAATAAATGCATTTCACATTTTGTTTACATGTAAAATTTGGAATGTTCTTTTGTATGTCTGAGTTCTAGATGAGCATTGTTTTTTCCATTTAATTTTATTTAATTCCAACCAACTATTCATTTGGCCAATGAAAGAAATATATTAGTATAGAGGCTCACCTAAAATAATCCAAACTATCAATATTGTATTCTGAAAATCTTCCTTCCTCTTTCTCTAGAAAATCCATCTTCCTATATACTATTGTCTGTGAACTTGTTATCCAGGGTACACTATTCTCTAGTTAAAGTAATTTGTTAAAAAAATGGGCAACTAAAGATGGAACAGAAGAGATAGTACACAAATAAGTCTCTTTTTGCATTTCCTTTATGTGACTTCTAAATATGAAGATATTTTGAATGCCTTTCAGTGTCTCAGTATCTGTATCTCAAACCATAATGTCCAAAGGAAGAAAGAACAAAAGTGTCTGCTTTTGTTCATGTAATTTTGTTCACAAATAGAGACAGACTGGGGAGTGGAGGTGGTGGGGAAAAGGGGGACATTAGTAGTGGGAAATCTACACTGGTGGAGGAATCGGTGTTAGAACATTGTATGATTAAAATCTGATCATCAACAGCCTTGTAACTATATCTCAAGGTGATTAAATAAAAATAAATAAGCAAATAAAATAAAATAATAAAAATCGTGGTGTTTTATGAAAATTATTCATTAACATTATTTACTGAGAGCAAAAAAAGTCACATTATGTTTCATCCACTCAAAATGTCAGCTACACAGGCACTCACACATGATAAAAACTCTCCATAAAATGGGAATTGAAGGAACTTTCCTCTGTTACTGTCCATGAATCTTATCCCCTTCGAGAGACAGAGAACCACACAGGAATGCAATGAACAAAGCAGAGTTTAATGTGCTGGCTAGCCAGGGTCCAGCTCCCACATGGACTCGCAGGTCCAAACAGGCAGGAGGGACCTTGAGCCTCATCAAAAGGCCCTTATGAAGGCTCCTCCTGTCCATCACAACAGGGCCCACACAGTAGATAGCCAATAAGTTTGTAATATCTTATCTCTAGCCTATTCACTCAATGTATATTGCTCCTTAACCTATAGATGTGCGGTCACATGAGCAAGTAGGCAGGGCACATCCCGCACATACACAGGATCATCTCCCTTGACCTGTCCATTCAGGCAGGGCATGCCCACCATGAACCCATCCAGGCCTCTCATGTCTCGCATGCGCACCAGGTCAACTTCCTGATCCTGCCCACATTCTGCAGTCCTCCTCCTGTTTATCTTATCCTGGGTAGAGAGGCATCAGCACCCTGGGCATCAGCACCCAGGGTGGGTGGAGGTGGCTCTTACTGATCTCTGTTGGGGGAAATCTGAGACAAAATAGTATTCTATCATTCCTTATCCTTTCACTTCAATACCCAAAGCCATTTACCACAAGCCCACAGCAAGCATCATTCTCAATGGGGAAAACTGAAAGTCTTCCCACTAAGATCTGGGACAAGACAAAGGTTTTTCACTCTCACCACTTCTATTCAATATAGTACTGGAAGTATTTGCCATAGCAATCAGGGAAGAAAAAGACATTAAGGACATTCAGATAGGAAAGGAAGAAGTCAAGCTGTTACTATTTGCAGATGACAGGATATTATACCCAGAGCACCCAAAACTTGCTACCAAAAAGCTCATGGAAAGAATAGATTCTTATAGTAGAGTATCAGGCTACAATATTAATACCCAAAAGACAATGGCTTTCCTACATACAAATAATGAAAGAGAAGAAAAGGATATTTAAAAACGATCCCATTCACAATTGTGCCACAGAAAATCAAATAGCTAGGAATCAATTTAACTAAGAATGTGAATGACATGTACAAAGAAAAGTACAAAATACTGCTTCATGAAATAAAAGAGGACATGGGAAATGGAGACACATCCCCTGTTCATGGATTGGGAGAATTAACATTATCAAAATGGTAATACTCCCTAGCACTTTATATAGATTCAATGAGGTTCCTATAAGGATACCCATAGCATTCTTCAAAGAAATTGACCAAACATTCCTAAATTTTGTATGGAATAATAAACCCCCACGAATAGCTAAAGCTATCCTTTGGGAAAAGAACATGGGAGGTATCACCTTCTCCAACTTCAAACTGTACTACAAAGCAGTCATAATAAAATGGCATGATATTGGGGTAGGAACAGACTTGTAGACCTATGGAATAGAAATGAATATCCTGAGCTGCCATTTGACCCAGTAATACCATTCCTGAGAATGTACTCTGGAGACCCAAAACACACAGCAGAAAGACTATCTGCACTTCTATATTCGTTACAGCATTATTCACAATAGTCAGAATCTGGAACAACCTGATTACCCAAGAACAGAAGACTAGATAAAGAAACTATGATACATCTACACACTGGAATTCTATGTTGCTGCCAGGAAAAAGGTATGAAATTTGTCCACAAATGGATGGACATGGAGATTATCATTCTTAGTGAAATTAGTCAGAAGGAAAAGGACAGAGATAGTTGACTGCATTTATTTGTGGGATATAACTATATACCAGTGTTCTACTGTTGAAACTGGTAATGCCGGATTAGAACTGAGCATTGAATGTAGGCAGAGAGATAAGCATGATAACCCCTAAATATATGTATGGCAAGCTACAATGTGTAAGAGAAAGGATATATATATATATATATATATATATATATATATATATATAAATAGAGAGAGAGCGAGAGAGAGAGAGAGAGAGGAAAAGTACCTGCTATGGAGGTAGGCTGGGGGAGGGGCATGGTCAGGGAGGGAATCCATGACCATGGAGCCCGATCGACCAAATCAATGAACAATTGGAAAACAGGTGACAAGGGACTTGCTATAGAGACATTCTATATTGCCTTTTTTCTTCTTTGATGAATATGGCTATAGTTTTCTGAACCAAAACAGAATAATCCCCAACTCACTCTCTCTGTGTCTGTCTCTCTGTATTTCCTTCCTCTTCTTGAATTCCCTTAACTAATCAATCTTAGATTATGGTATAGACTTCATAGTTTAATTCAATAACTTCCCTTCATCTCTACTCCTATTGTACAGGTGTTAAAGATAATCATCTTTCACTGTCAAAATCTCCTGGCTGTTCTATACAAATAAATGCCTAAGTGACACTACTCAATGTGTGTATGACTTCAGTTGGTCCCCAATTTGTACATTTTAGAGATACCCAAGCCTCACCTCCAGTATTTAGAATAACTTTAAGAGACTTAACCACACTTAGTAATATGGCTCCATCTCATGTTTCACTCTTCAGTCTTACTTAGTGCCAATTTAAATTTCTTTTAGCTACTGCAATGGACCATCTTCCTCTATACTCTGAGACATGTACTCATTGATCTAAATTTTTTTCTTGCCTACTTATTCCTAAAGAACTCCTATTATCTTTATCTCTCATTTATCTCATATTTAAGGTCATCCTGATTCTAAAGAAATTTCCCAATATATGTTTCTATAGCTCCCTCGATTTTTAGGGAACACTTTGGGTTTCACAGTAGACTTGAAACCCGACAATGACTAGAGTCATTGTAGTAAACAGCAGTCTAACAGAACTTTGGTGGGGGTGAGGGCCAAAGAGAATCTGGGGGGGTCCTCAAAGGCTTCTCACTTGTCATACATTTCTTTGTTTCACCTGAAATCTATTATTTCTTCTTCTCTCTGCTCAGTAAGCAGACTTTTGCCCACAGGTATTTGTCAAAAATAAGCAACAGTAAGTATTAAGACTTGTAGCTTTACAATTGAAGTGACAATTACAATTGGAGCAAGGAAAAATCTGTTAAAAACTTGAGGGAAATGAATGGGCTGTTCTTTAGAAATAGCACTTTGCTGGGAATGGAGAATCCATTATGATGGGCAGACAGAGTATCTGTGCAAGTTAGACTCAAGAAAACCCTAACTCTCCCTTCTGACCAACGTTAAGGCTCTGACCTTAAGAAGTTTTCAATAAATTCACCCATTTCATCTCTGTTGGCTCAGTTAATTAAATCATACTTATATGTATAGTTCTTGGCAGTAGTTCCTCATTTAGGCTTTTGACATATGTGGATGTTTACTGCTATCCCTCTTAATTTCACATGGTTGTGCAACATTTCTTTTTCTTTTGTTCTTTATTTTGTTGATCTGGATAAGGAACCAATTTATTCTTTCACAAAACTGTTTCTCTTTGTTAAACTTGATTGAGTTTTGCGCTCATGTTTCTTATGCTCTTTGTTCTGCTTGCTACAGTTTATTGTGCTTACACTTCTAAGTTCTTGAGGCAGGAGTTAAGATAATTGTGCTATGACTTCCCCACACTTATGAAAATAAAGCAAAACAGTGCTAAATTTCTCTCTTACATGCTTTAGCTATATCCTACAGCTAGGCTTTACTTTGTAATATTTTATTCTTACTTCAATTACTTGCAAACTTTTTCTTTAGATTTTCTATTTGGTCTATGGATGATTTAGAAATGTTGTTTCCTTGGTTAGTGTTGACAGATTTTCTTATTACTTTTCTGTGATTAATTTCTAGTCGTATTCTGCTGGGGTCAGAACCAAGTCACTGAATCCCACTCATACATTTGAGCTTATTGGCTTGTTTGGTGAGGCATGCACGCACGGCAGTTTTCAGGAGGTATCCCTGGGTCTATGCTCAGGAATCATCTCTGGTGGTGCTTGCCACAATATGTGCTGTGCTGGTTGGCCCAGATTCAGCTGCAGCAAGGCAAGTGCTTTCCCTCCTGTAATGTCTTTCTATGGCCCTGAAATTTATTACCTGAGATAGAGCTTCCCCAAGCTCTTCATTGAGACCCACCCTGCAGCAGTCTTTTTTTAAATCCGGCCCAGGTATGCTGATCCAGAGACTCACAGACATGGGGCAGAGCTGCTACTGGCTCTCCCTGTGCCCAGCCACTCAAGAGGTGCCTGGGAGGGATGGCGGTTCTAGCCCTGGCCTGCCACCCCAGCAGAGCCTCCCAAGAAGCCAGACAACTCCCACTCCATGAGGGCCGCCGTTTTCCACATCCGGACTCCCCTCTCGTCAGAACTCCACCCAGCAGAAGAGCTGATCACAGCCCAGATTGCGCAGCCACTTTGCGGCCTCACGGTTCATCAATAAATGCTCGAGATTAGAGGTGACTACCAGAGCATGCCACCCGCACGGCAGATCCTGGCAAGCTACTCCTGTCATATTTGATATGCCAAATACCAATAGCAATTATAGACCTCATTCCCGTGACCTGATGGAATGGTTTAAGGCTCTTTATGTTCCTGGAGCAAGCAGATGCCCTTGGGCTCTACTAGCATGAGACAGGACATATGGAGATGTTACTGGTGCCCACTCTAGTAAATCGATGATGAACAGGAAGACAGTGATACAGTGACAGTGATACAGAGCTTCCCTGAGCTAGGCTTTTGAAAAACCACATAAATTCTGTTTTCTTTGAAAGTTGTTACACGGTTGTCTCTTAGGTCTTGTTTCTTCATAAGATTGTTTTGCATATTATTGTTCATATCTAATTATTCTGCCTGTTCTAAACCTTACTATAACTGTTGTCTGACCTCACATAGTTCAAACTCTGCTTTTGTTGCATCATGATAAGGATTACTATGGTTCTATGTTTCCCAGAAGTGCTTAAAACCCTGGGGTTAACTCCTGACTGTGCACTGATTCATTAGTGCTCAGGTTCGTCTGATTGTTCTAAAGTGGGGCAAGCTAAGGACTAAACTTAGGCCCTTGCTATTTTGAGCATGTGCTTTACACTTAAATGGTCTCTTCTCTGCTTTCTTTGTCCTGCATTTCTGGTGAGTACTTAAACATTTTTTTAAAAGAATTTCCATTTGTTTTATTGATAGTGCCATTGAAGGATTTCAGCATATTTTCCTTCTTTCCCTTATTTCTGCTGATGTTTTAGTAACACTTGTGGGTTGACACACTCAGTTTTGGTTCCCTACTCTTAGTTATGTCATTAGCTAGGAGTCGCATCAGATTACGATGCATCATGTTTGGGATGATACCCTCTGGGGGTTGTACTATTTTAGCTGCAGTGATCATGCACATTCTGGTTGTAATACTTTTCTAGATTCACCGTGGATTACTTACTTACTCATTGGGGTGGAGGTGAAGGTTATCAGACTCCCAGCTGCAGTGCTTGCTTGTACATCTTTTCCATTGCAGGGATAGCCAGAGTCACACACACACACACACACACACACACACACACACACACACACCTGGTGGTGGCCATGCAAGAAATCACTTCCAACACTGGAATCACAGGCAGAAGAGCTGTTGGATACATTTGAGTATGTGGAACCAAACTCTGGATCTCATGTGCTTTGTACACATGCCATCTCCCAACTCCCTGATAGTATTTTTTTGAATACAGATGTTGCCTATCTAGTTTTAATACTTGTTCTAAATAAGAGTATATATAACATTACTATCTGTTGATGTTGATCAGTTTGAGTGATATGGAAATATTGCTTTCATTTAAATCTTTGTACTCTTCTATTAAAATATTTCTGCTAAAGCCAATTAGTACTACATAAGTTATCAAATTATTTGGAAAAGTCATAAAGTCAAGACTATTATGATACCCATATTTTCCTTTTTATTGTTTTCTTCTGTATTTGTGCATTTGTATAGAGATATTTAAGAAGGAACTTTGGCACATAAACTGGAATAATTGGCTTTGTGAAAATATCATTGCTATTCAAAGTAATCTATAAATTCAAATGGAATTTATAGATTACTTTGAATAGTAATCTATAGAATTTATAGATTGCTTTGAATAGTAATCTCATCGATATCAATTACATTTTTTTCACAGCAATACATTTTTAATTTATTTTTTAATTTTTGACTCATTTTTACACATTGATTTACAAAGTTGTTCAGAATACAGTTGCTTTAGGTATTCAATATTTGAAGACCAGTCCCACCTCCAATGTGTCCTTATTGCTAACAAAGTCCCTAGGCTCCCTCCCCCAATTCTGCTCTCTTAGCAGGCACTAATTGTCACTTGTCACTTATCTTCCCATTGTTCATCAATTTGCTTGAGCAGGCACCAGTAACATCTTCATACATCCTGTCACGTGCTAGTGTAGCCCAAGGGCATCTGCTCACTCCCGTCTCTGGATCGGGCATACCTAGGCTTAAAATAGACCTCGCTGTAGGGTGGGAATCTGATGAGCAGGGCTTGAGATGGCTTTTCTCTTGGTGGAGCTCTGATGAGCTGTGGAGTCCAGATGTTAAAAATTGCAGCCCTCATGTTGTGGTGATTCCTCTGTCTTCTAGTGAGGTTCTGCTGGGATGGTGGGCCAGGGCTAGAACCTGCCTTCCCTCCCCGGTGCCTCATGAAGAGCCTCAAACTATTCCTTCAGTTCATGGGAATGAGGTCTATAATTGTTTCTGGATTTTGGCATATAGAATAAGACACAGGAAGCTTGCCAGGTTATGCCGTGTGGGTGGTAAACTTTCAGTAGTAGGCTCTCATCTCATGCATTTACTGATGAACCACAATGGGGGAGAGATCAGCTTTTCTCTTGGGTGGAGCTCTGATGAGCTGTGGAGTCTGGATTGAAAATGGTGGCCCTCATGGTGTGGGGTTTTGTCTGGCTTTCTGCAAGACTCTATTGGGATGGCAGGCCAGGGATAGAACCTGACTTCCCTCCCGGGTGCCTCATAATCAGCTGAGTACCAGTAGCAGCTCTGCCCCATCTATCTGAGTCTCTGGATCGGGCATACCTAGGCTTGAAATAGACCTCACTGTAGGGTGGGAATCTGATGAGCAGGGCTTGAGATGGCTTTTCTCTTGGGTGGAGCTCTGATGAGCTGTGGAGTCCAGATGTTAAAAATTGCAGCCCTCATGTTGTGGTGATTCCTCTGTCTTCTAGTGAGGTTCTGCTGGGATGGTGGGCCAGGGCTACAACCCGCCTTCCTTCCCCGGTGCCTCATGATCAGTTGAGCACAGGGAGAGCTGGTAGCAACTCTGCCCTGTGTATCTGAGTCCTAATTAATTTATTTTATATTACATATTACAGCATATATATCATAATGGTGTTGCTAAAGTTATGGCCTTTCTACTGAAATGTTACGTACAAATGGAATTGCTTTCACTTATTGTGTAATTGCTTTCACTTATTGAACTTATTGAACTTAGTGGGATTCTACTCAATTTTTAATCAAAATTGTGTTAGTTTGCTACAGACATTAAATATCAAACCCAATTCCACCACCATTGCAACTTTCCACCATTATTTCCAATTTTGCAACCACTGCTTAAGCCTGCCCCTATAGTACATTCTCAATAATTTTTATATTGCTTGTTATAGCCACTTTGCTAAAAATTATCAAGAAATGTTTTCTTAGAAGAAAGTAAAGAATATTCAATCTTACCATGGAGCCATTAAACCCTTGTATAAGAAATTTACTGATATGTTGTCACAGGATAGGCATTGTATACATATATTGTGTTATTGGTTGCTTTTTACTTTACATCCCATTAAACATGATGTGCTACTCGGTATATCAGTATTATAGAGTTGGAAATGTCACTCCAGGAATTCAAAAATCTTTAAATGGATAATAATCACTATCACTATCCTCCCATTGATCATCTATTTGCTAGAGCGGGCACCAGTAATATCTCCATATGTCCTGTCTCATGCTAGTAGAGCCCAAGGGCATCTATTTGCTCCAGGAACATAAAGAGCCTCAAACCATTATATTTGGTCATGGGAATTAACTAATATAATTGTTACTGGTATTTGGCATATCAAATAAAACAGGGCAGCTTGCCAGGCTTGCCATACAGGTGGCATACCCTTGTAGTCACCTCTAAATATAGCATTTATAGATGAACTGCGGCCGCAAGCGGCCGAGCAAGATGGGCTATGATAGGCTGTCGCTGGGTGGAGTTGTGATGAGAGGGAAGTCCGGATGTGGAAAATGGTGGCCCGATGGAGTGGGGGTCATCTGACTTGTTGTGCAGCTCTGCTGGGGTGGAGGGGCAGGGCTAGATCCCGCCATCCCTCCCGGCACCTCGTGAGTGGCTGGGCACAGGGAGAGCAAGTAGCAGCTCTGCTGGAGCTAAATTTTTAACTGGGTGGTGGCCTTTGAATGAGATTACTTGGTACCTGAGGTGGTTCATGGGTGTAACTGATGTTCAGGAAGAACCGGGAGCAGGGGTAGCCCATCCCAGATTCCATGAAAGGTGACTCAGTCACAAAACCCTCATACCTGAGTTTTTCAACAGTTTAATTTCTGTTTGGAGTTCCTCTGAGCAGTGGAGTATAGCCTTTAACATGATCACAATTGTGGAGTGTGGAGGTTTTCAGCTTTTGGGGGCTCTGTTTGAACGTGGGAGGACGGCTCACCTGTGCACCTCTGAGGTGTCCCAGTAGACTCAGCCTGACTCAAGGATCAGAAGCATCTCTGCCTAATTCTTAAAAAGTTTTGTGCAACACAAGAAAACCCTGAACATTCAAAGTGATTTGAGAAAGAGCAAAGTTTTAGATATCAATACACTGATGTATAATTTTAAATTATATTCTTAAGACTACAAGAAAACTACAGTGATCAAAACAGATCATAAGGACAAAAACAGAATCATAGATCAATGGAATATAATAATGCTTATAAGTAGATTTTCATATGTAGCCATTTGATGACATAGGAACCAAGAATGTACAATTGGGAAAAGATGACCACTTTAATAAGTGGTTCTGGGAAAACTAGATAGCTGTCTGCAAAAGAATGAAACTGGTTATCTATCTTACATCACGTAACAGTGGTAATAATCCTGGAATTCATCTTCCTGGAGACTTTTATCTCACTATGTAAATAAGTAAAAATGGAGCCATAAAGGTGTGGTAGGCATGCTTAACAATGAGACACCAACTCACACCAGTGAGACTGGAACACATCACTAAGAATAAAGTCAACTAGTGTTGAAGGGTTGTGGGAAAAGGGAACCATCATCCACTGCTGGTGGGAAGTCATCTGGTTCAACCTTTTAAGAAAACAATATGAATACTTCTCAAAAAGACCCCAGAAATGAATCTTCCATTTGACCAGCAATTTCATTAATTGACCTCTTGGATCCCAAGAACTTACAAACATATTCAGAAAAGACATTTACATTCCTATGTTCATTGCAATATGATTCACAATAGACAAAATCTGGAAACAAACCAAGTGTCCAAGAACAGATGCCTGGATAAAGAATCTGTTGTACCTATGTGTGATGGAATAGTCTATAAGGCTAACTCGGCAATTTGCTACTCCTGCACAGATGGATCTGGAGACTATCAAGCTAAGGGAAGTTGGCCAGAGAGAGAGAGAGAGAGAGAGAGAGAGAGAGAGAGAGAGAGAAGATTACAATGATCTCATTTGTATCTGAGACATAGAGCAACATAGCGAGAAAACAATCTCAAAAGCAACAGAAATAGAGGACAGCTCTTTAGTAGGAAACTTATCACCGAAGGAAATCTTGGAGGTGGGATCAGATAAGGGCAGATTCTGGGGAAAAGGGAGGAGGGAAGCTGACGCTGTAGGGGGATATGGTGTTGAATGTTTTGCACACAAAAACTTGCAATTATCCTATGGTCACTCACTGTTCCTAAAATAAAACTTAAAAATAAAAATGAGGGGGAAATGTTTAAATGCAATGGAGGCATTTATAACCACCTAGTGGCACAAGCCTTAAGTGTTTAAAATATTTTATGTGGCCATTCTATTCTTTCTACATATAAATACTTTCAAAATGTAAGAAGGCAAGAATTATCTATGTAAAGTACCGAGATGTGATTAATCATAGTGTCACATCCTTGATGTATTTTTTAGGTTCTTTTACTTCAAAATTAAATTCATGTATACCTAAACACTATAGTTCACCTTCACTATCTCAGTCAGAATAAAGAAAAACACATCTTATACTTCCCACACCAACCCATTCCTTTGTCTTAGGAGACGTTCCACTAAGATAAAGATGAGAAAGTTCAAAGAGTTCGATCAGAGAGAGAAAATTGGAAAGTGTTTAGCACTGGAAATCCCCATAACTACTCATAGTTGCCTCTGTACTCAATTAGAAAGCACACAGACAGGTGGAACTTAACATTTATTTATTTGCATATGGTGTTATTAATTAAATAGAAAAAGAGACATGTTAAATGTCTTTTGTATGTGAAAAAGTCTAAAAGCCATTTAAGAAACTAATTCACCATTGAAAAATAAGGGGGGAGTGGTGAAAGGTGAACAGGTTGTCCCGGAGACCGTTTCGGATCGGAAGTTTGCGGTTCCAGTGAGCAGGTACCCAGTCCTGCCGAGCTGCCTGTGATAAGGCTGTATATCCTGTCTTCACGCCTCTCTCTGCAGCCCTGCCACATGACTTCACTTCCTCTCAGGAACCGACCCGGATTCTTCATATAAGGTCAAATGTGAAGTGAGCTGCCTGGTGTTCCACTTCTCAGCTTCTTACCTTCCAACTTTGTTATCACCAATTTCTCTAATCTTCCACACTTTCTCAGCCAAACTCTGAACTAAGGATGGCTTTTGCCTTGTGAATATCCTTCAATATTGACACCTTTCTATGAAATACCTCACATGAATTCTCTGAGAAGGCTGCCCATGTTACTGTCACATGTGCTCACAATGGAACAGTGAAAAAGAGTGTATTGATGGTGAGAAATGTGCACTGGTGTAGACATAGGTGTTGGACCGTGATATGACTGAAACCCAATAACAACTTCGTAACTGTGTATTTATTTCACCATGATTCCATTAAAAATAAATATTTTTTCAAAAAGAGTGTATGGCACTGGTTTTCTTTCTCGAATTTTCTGAAACATATCTTTGCTTTAGAGAATTGACTTCATCAGTGCTGACCACAAGGGAAGTTTGCTTCTGTATTTTGGTGATTAGGGGTAACTGAAAGCCCTTTGATCCCAGATGCCTCTCACACCACATCCTGAACGTCTGCTTTGCTTTACTCACTGCAACTTCATATGGACCTGAATTAATACTTATCATAGATACGTATTAATCTGGGAGCATAAAACTTGTTGTATTTAGGAAGACACTCTTACAAATCAAATGCTTTCAGTCACTGCTTACTGATAATAGCATATAACTTGCTTGTATTCAGGAAAACATCCTTACAAATAAAAAAGGTAGCTTCTAATCACTGCTCACTGATAATGACTATCAACCTGGATGGAGCTGGGCTACCCTTCTTATCATTTACACTTTTCTGATAATCTAAATTGATTGCTTTCTTAAACTTAGGATTTGTTACACTTTAAAAAGTTACTATGGAGGGGCCAGACTGATAGTATATTGTGTATGGCATTTGCCTTGCACATGGCTGGCCTTAGTTTCATCCCCATCACGCTATATGGTCCCCATGCCCTGCCGGGAGTGATTCCTGAGAGCAAACAAGGAGTAATCCCTGAATATCAGTAGGTGTGGCACAAAAGAAAACAAACAAAACTGATTGTGTAAGCAGTTTCCCAACCTGATTTGGTCTACCAAACCCTTTTCAGTAAAGAATGTTACTGGAAATAACTGGAAAGTACTGGAAATGATACTGCCCTGAAAATCAACCTTCTTTTATGGGAACAGAGCACCCCCAGGCTGCTTCCGCCCCTTCCTCTGAATCATTCCTACATTCCCCAAAGAGTGGCATATGCTGCTTTGGAAAACACTGGTGGAAGGGAAGATTAATGAAGAAGCAATCAACCCTGTGGTGAAGCTTGACTGTCAGAGAGGAATTGAGAAGCACGAAGGTCAGTGGTTACTGAGGCTCCCGATGACTTATGTCATTGGTCATTTGGCTGGTTTTCTACTTACAGGGGCTACCAAGTCCTAACCCACACATGCTACTATCAACAAACTCCTTTTCTCCCATAAAGACATAGAGAGAAAGCAGGTTTCCAAACAAGGGTAAAGTATTTGGGGCAATGTTGCAACATTTAGGGATACTTTCTTAAAATAAGATATCTAGAAAACATTTTTCTATTTCCAATGGCAGATATACATTTTTTATTATTTTATTACATGCATGTAACATACACATGCTTATGTACATGGGCATATAATAAGAGTATATACTATATATAACTCATGTATTTACCAGACTGTAATTGAAGAAGCAAAAAAATCTTGAGCACACACACACACACACATATTATATCACTCATGTATTTACTGGATTGTAGTTGAAGAAGCAAAACATCTTGAGTACATAACCCCATACCTTAGTGCAAGTTAAACTATTGAGGTTTAAGAGACAGAGGTTTCTTCTGAATCCTAGACAGACAGGAACCACAGTCGCCTCACACAGGTAATAGCAATGTGGCATTTCAGTTGCTATTTTCTGGTTCTTGACATCAAATGAGGAACCTTCCTTCTTCATGACTTCTTTCAAACAGTTACTCATATTTTTTCATGCATCCCTAGTACCAAATAGACTGGAGGACCAATATTCTAACGAAAATCATGTTAGATGCCAGAATCTTTATTTTATAGGAAGAAACGTGGTTCAGTAAATCCTGAAAGTTTCTCAAATGCTTGAACTGATGTTCACATAAGTCCTTCACGTTTCCACCCAACAGACAATTGTGGAACTATGTTCTAGGCCCTATTGTAGGTATTAGAGATTGATTATTGAATAAAATCTTCCTGCTTGAAAAGACCTTCATCTTCTAAGAGGAAAAATAAAACTACTGTGATGATGATATTTAAAACCATGCACAAATCTGGAAGGGAAGGAAAAGAGAAAGAGATAGAGAGAAAGGGAAAGAAATAAAGAACCTGCCATGGGGCGGGCTGGAGGAGGGGGAAGGAACTGGGGACATTGGTGGTGGGAGATGGGCACTGATGGAGGGATGGGTGCTGGAACACTGTATGACCAAAACCCAAATATGAACATCTTTGTAATTGTATATCTCACGGTGGTATAATAAAATACTTATTAAAAAAAATAAAACAATGCACAAATATACAAAAAAAGCAAATGAGCTATAAATATTCATTTTTATTTTGCTTTGGGGACACGCCTGTTAATGCTCAGAGGTTACTCCTGCCTCTGCTCTCAGGAATCTCTCCTGGCAGTGCTCAGGGGGACCGTAGAGGGTGGCAGGGATAGAACCCTTGTCTGCCATGTGCAAGGTAAGCACTCTACCTACTCTTCTATATCTACAACCTCAGGAACTATAAATTTTCTGATGGCATTATAGGCACTAAATACTTGCTTCTTAAATTGTGGGACACATAACAATTTGGGGTGGGTTGGGGAGGGTCACTAGAATCTAGGCAACAGTAAAAGTTTATGAACATGCATTAACCGAACGTTATTTCAAATCCAATGAATTCAATGTATTCCCAGCAGTATTCACCAATGTCTTGTATTTTTCAGATGAAAATTATGCAAGAAATTATTTTTATTTATTTTTGACAATTACAAAAATGTTCATGATTGGGTTTCAAGCCATACAGTGTTCCAGCACCCATTCTTCCACCAGTGCCCACCTCCCACCACCCAACCACCCATGTCCCCCATACCCTCCCCCTCCCCCAGCCTGCCTCAGTAGCAGGTTCTCCATCTCTTTTCTCTCTCTCTCTCTCTCTCTCTCTCTCTCTCTCTCTTTCTCTCTTCCCTCTCTTACATGTTGTGGATTGTAATAGACTTTCGACAATTATTGGTCCACTGTTCCTTTCTCTGTCTTACCTAATCTCTGCTCCCACACATTTGTGGTAGTTTCCACCTTTGGCAAGGCCTCCTGATCCACATAAGAAATTTTGAAAGTGGAATAAAGAAAAAACTTGCAACTAACTTTAAGACGTGATCAGAGACAGTATTGTTGAGGATCAGAGATATGAAATAAATGAAGAAGAGTTAGTTAATTTCTCTCATAAGGAAGGAGAGGACAAAAACAAGAGTACATCTCCAACAATGAATATTTCACTAACATTTTCACTTGTGAAAGAATAGAATGAAGATATGTGTAATGGGAATAAAAGAGTGTGAAGAAAAAGCTAAGGAAGTTTCTGTATAAAACACTTTTTAAAATACTAAACTGCCTAAATTTCTGAAATATTTAGACTCCATAGCTACTTGGATCTCAGATTTAGCTTTGTGGCAGAGCACATGTTTTTCATGTGAGCCCCTAATATGATCTATAGCACACAAAAAAGAGAAAGCTGATATCTACAAGGAACATCATGTATTTCTACTGTATCAGGAATCATATAGAGGAAAGGTATATTAGTAAATTATATATCTGGAACATGATTTCAAATTAGTCAATAGTTGAAAAGTCTCTTTGTATTGGAAAGTATTGATTTGTACTAGAAAGTGTCTGTGACTGATATTATATATGTGTCCTTTCTATATGCTGCAGACTTAGAAGAGTTCAATTTAATAAGTCGGATTATCTTCTGTGATTTTCACAATAAGTGTGTGCAATTAGTCTCATTAGTCTCAATAGAGCAGGAGAAAGAGAGCAGCATGGAACACCTTCAAGAGTATCAAAGAAATAGCTAAAAAGGACAAATAACCTCTGGCTCCAGGCAATCTCTTCAACTCCAATGTTCTCCCTGCAAAACATATGCCTCAGAGACCTGGGCCCCTACGAAAGCAGGATGAGAACGCTATCTGGGTCTCCCAAAGAGGAATTGAAAGAACTATGCTTGGAATATTCGCCTTACTGAAGTGAGAGACAGAATCCAGAGTTCTGACCTCCATCGATGATCCAGAGTCAGGGACATTGTCTCGTTTGCCAAGGCATCGAAAATCAGTTGGGCTGGACATGTAATGTGACTTGGAGATGACTTCTGAACTAGAGCCATTACCGACTGGATCCCACGGGACGTCAAAAGATCACGTGGCCACCCACCTACAAGATGGGTCTTTTTTTCAGCAAGACCCTGAAGGAATGGTTTGAGGCTCTTAGTATTCCTGAAGCAACCAGATGCCATTGGGCTACACTGGCACATGATAGGGTCAAATGGAAATGTTACTGGCGCCTGCTCAAGCATATATATGAATAACGGGATGTCAAGTGATCGAGTGAATTAGTCTCAAATGACTTCCTCAATTCAAGGGAAAATAAGCATTTAAAAGATTTAAGTTCATTTAACCCAAATAACTTATTGAAAGATTTAACTATTCACTTGAGTAACAGAAAAGAAAAAAACAACCTCCTCTATCATTTGTCAGCAGTGTTCAATAAACTTTCACTTTCCAAGGGCAATCTAAACTCAGAATTCTCAAATCTGCAATTCCACAAACATAGCTTACCAGCTCAGATTTTTTAAAAATATATTTTACTCACTCACTCATCAAGTATCTGTAAGGACACTTTGAATTCCAGTTACTCTGCCAGGTATTAGAAGAGCAGTAGAAAAAATCAGAAATAGCCTTGTACCCAAGCACTTTTCAGTCTTGTAAAGAAAGAAAATGATAAAAAAAATGCCACAATGACACATAGTGACAAGTTATGTGAAGAAGGGGCCTGTGTATGGTGATATGAATACCAGGTCCGGTTTTGCATCACTTGTATCACTTGTCTTCTCATTGTTCATGGATTTGTTCAAGGGGGCACCAGTAAAATCTCCATACGTCCATAAGCAAGTGTAGCCCAAGGGCATCTGCTTGCTCCAGAGACAGGAAGAGCCTCAAACCATTCCTTCAGGTTATAGGAATGAGGTCCGTAATTGTTACTGGTTTTTGGCTTATCAAATACTACACAGGTAGCTTGCCAGGCTCTGAAGGGCAAAAGAGGACCTGTCTGAGAGTTGACTGGTGAACAATGTGTGAATTAAACTGAGAGAACAGCCTGAAAATAGATGGAGAAAGACCACAGAAAGCACAAAGTCCCTGTAGTGGGAATCCACCTAACAGTTTCCAACAGCAAAGTGGTTAAAGAGGGCAGGGCCTAGTAGGGAAAATGATAGAAGAGACAGCCTGACACTAGACCACCGGCAGAGACTTTTCAGCTAGAAGAAGTTCTTTGAGTTTCGTAGCAATTTAGACAAGTTTTTGAAGGTGGGTATAAAAGTTGGACATATCAGCAAAGTGATAAGCTTCAGTTATAAAACTTGCTAAAAAAAGTTGAAAGACAGGGGCCAGAACAGAAGCACTGAAAGCAGGACATTTGCTTTCCAGGTGGTTGACCTGGATTCAATCCCTGGAACCATATGTGATTCCCCTAAACCTGCCAGGAGTGATCCCTGAGTACAGAGCCAGGAATAAGTCCTGAGCACTGCCAGGTATGGTCTCAAAAGAAAACAAATTTTAAAAAATAAAGAAATTGAAAAATATAGTGACCTTAAAGAAAGCAACCACTAGAACTGACAAGAATTGTTCTTGTCTTGGTAAAAGATAAATGTGATGGAGAGGGCAATAGCACAGTGGAGCAATAGCACAGCGGGTAGGGCAGTTTGCCTTGCATGCTGCTGACCTGGGTTTGATCCCCAGCATCCCATATGGTCCCCGAGAACCACCAGGAGTAATTCCTGAGCGAAAAAGTCAGGAGTAACCCCTCAGTGTCGCCGGGTGTGACGCAAAAAAAAAAAAAAGCAAAAAAAATATGATGGAGGAATTATGCTAGAGAAAGTGACAGTTGGCAGCCCATTTGAGCATGATATAACAAAGACTCTTCTCAAAACAAACAAAATTCTTTACTCTAAGGAAGTGATATTGATGGCAACATTTTGGACCAAGTCTATTACGCAGAGTGGCATTTTGATTCTATTTGTTTTTTTTCTTTGCTTTGGGTCACACCCAGTGTTGCTCAGGGGTTACTCCTGGCTATGCACACAGGAATCACTCCTGGTGGTGCTTAGGGACCATATGGGATATTAGGTACAGAACCTGGATATCTGCATGCATGGCAAATGCCCTACTCACTGTCTACAACTCTGGCCCCTCTCTTCTTAAATCATGACACATAAACATCCTAAATTCATTTTTTGATGATATGAAAATTTATCTGGATTATACTGACAGCCTGGGATACATTTTTTAATAATAATCATACCGAAATGTCTGAAACTTCAGACACATGAGAAGAGTAATTTAGAAGATAGAGAAAATCCAAGAAAAAAAATTGCTGAAAAAAATAGCTAAAGAAATATTACTGAGGAAAAGTTAGTACCCTTTAAATGACAGTAAAGATGAAAAAAAGATTAATGGAGGTAAATAAAACTGATAATTCAAGATAAGAAATTTTAGAACATAGAAAGGAAGTCCTAGACCACAAAGTTTCTATTTCCTGAACTGAATCATCCTTGTACTGAATATTAACTTATTTTTTAAACAAATTTAAAGAAGTTTCTTTCTAATACACCATCAAATGTATTAGCTATTCAGCCAGTATTAGCTATTGATGGATGAAGACATAAATAAATGTGTTTTCAGGAAAATATTTCTCTCCAATCACTGCTATCTCAATATTGGTGTCCCAATCTTTTTAGCTCTTTACATAGATTGTGTTTTTTCACATTTACAGAGTTTCTACTCATTTCTACAAACTTCAGACATTCCTCTGATGTCTAGTTTTGGGAAAATCCCCTCGTCTCTTCATGTTACACCTACAGTTATGAGAAGCCTATTTCAGACAACAGGGAAAGCCCAGAGCTCACCACCAGAACAGGTTGCAGAGTCCACTGAAGCATAGATTAAAGGAGTCTTCACTGATTAGGAGGCAGGTGGAAGGGGCGGAGACAGAGTGATGATATGAATGGTGAGATGCCACAGAGACTATAAAACTGCTTAAGGCTTCAAGCAAAGACAAAGACTTCAAGCAAAGAGCTGGGATTAACTAGAGAGTATTGAGTAACATGAAGATGAGTTCTGAAGACCGTTCCATAACAGACAGTTCCCTGAATCCTGAGCAAGGAGGGCAAAGTGAGTCCAGATTCTTATCCTTTCTATACTACTTTTCTGTGTCTCCACAATTGATAACAGTATTCAGGGACGAATAGGAGGTGCTTGTTTTTGAAGAATTCATTTATATTATATTTAAATCAGGACAAAGAAGAGAATGGAAAGAAGTAAATATGTATTTACCTAAAAGATAGGCTAGCTTAGATTGGTGAGAAAACCATGAAGTGGATTTTGGAATATTTTAAAACATCTATTTCTTTGTTATAGTTTTAGCATTTCAACTTTCTAAAATTTAGTTAAGGAACTCCTTAACTAAGATCAATGAACTTTCCCATAAGCGTTTCATATAAATATGTATATACTCCAATAAGTTGCTTTATAAGTATTTTATTTATAAGTATTTTATAAGTACTTTATAAGTATTTTATTTTGCACAAAAATAAGTATAATTCTGATGCCTTCACCTCATTTCTTCTTGTTCCTTATCTCACATTCTCATTACATCATCGACCTTTTCTAGAAACAAAGGTTTCCTGTCTTTGGGAGAATCACCACACACGCACCAAAGTATGTCTAGTCACTTCTAACTTATTAGAAGACCATGACATAATTTTTTGAAAATAACATCTCTGCTTCTCATTCCCTAAGAAACTCTGCTTTTCCATTTCATCTTTCTATATCCCCATCTAATCATCACGTTAGCTAGTGTATGCATCAAATGCTTTTGTGCCTTTTTTTCCAATATCAAAATATAAACATCATATTTATACTTATCTTCCTCCCTTTAATTTATTAATTTCCATTCAATGGTTACTTGCTTTGGGGAATCTCTTGACTTTTTTGCATACCCTCCATTTCTGGTTAATAAGATAACCTACAACATTAACACTTAAAATGAGAGTTTGCTTATAAGTAAAGATGTACAATAAAAATTACGTGTTATATGGAGTGATGTTAATGCAATCTAGAGGAAGAGATGTTTTTCTGTTTTACTGCTTAGTTTTGTTTTATTTTGTTTTGTTTTGGAAGTGCCAGAAATTGAACTCAGGACCTCACATAAGTGATCATATGCTCTGTCTTGAGCATATCCCAAAACCATTTTTTTTCTGAGTGTGGATTGTTTGTTCCAGAAAATTATCAGTTACTTCTGACAAACCCATCTTTTCTTTCAAAGCACAGAAATCAAGAGTGGATAACAAGTGCAACTCACACAAAGTATTTGGTAACCAAGTACTCATAACTTTATGGTCCAGCGGAGCCTAACATAAGAAAAACATACTATGCAAAATGAGTCAATAAACCGAGGCTATAGTTGAAAGACATATGTGGTAATTTTTTAATTTTCCTGAGATCTTCCAAAGCTTATGTTGACTATTTAGTTTGCACTGCTTTCCTCATGCTTCAACATATGAATTATTATTGGGCACAACCATTGGGTGATGAAAAATATAAAAATGGACTTGTTTTCAATGTCTGCAGCCATAGACGCACTGTCTTATTATAACGGAAGTACTGAGACCGGGTTAGGGGAGTGTTTTGTTACCTAGGTGACCAAAGTCAAACTGTGACTAAAAACAGGCCCCCACTAATACAAATAAAGTAAATCTGGAACCATCTCACAACATACCTGCTGGAGAAGCCAACGGGCCTAGTCAAGGTCTAAAAGCCTAAGGTCGTTTGAGACATTAATACTCACTAATGAAGCCACACTGTAGCTTGTTGAATCTGAACTTGACAGACTCTCACATACTGATAAGTAAATCTAGACCGAAAGCCCTGAACATGCTACCTTATGTCCTAAGAACTGCTTCCTGTGATTAGAGAACATGAAAAAAGGGAAAGATTTGCTTTGAGAGGCTGAGAAAAATAGAGCACTACAAAAGTGAAGTAAAAGCTGCCCTTGTAAAATCAGAATGTGGATCCACGGTGGGAAAAAGTTGTCCAAAAGAAAAAAGTTGATACTGACATCCAAAATATGATAAATTACTATAGAAAAATATGTTCCTCTTTTTTCATAGTATTTTTTTCTCATTCACCTAAAATTAGACTTTTTATCCTTCTACTGTATTTTTGTAACTACCAGTCATTTGCATCATGTTAATATGCTCAATCCTTTAACAAGATCTTTCATTATGGAAACCAATGTCTCTTTTGTCAGCATTATACAGAGGGCAAATGAAAAGACGAACTCCATCCAATATTTTGTTTTTAAGTCCATTGTTTCATTTATTATTTTAAATTCAAATAGTTTGCTGTTAATTGACATTTAATTTTAATGCATAATTTCCATATAATGGACATTGTAGATCAGAAATGTAAAGCTATAAACAACTCCATTTGAAATTGTCCATCACCTTAGAAAGTTTCACTGTGCTTTTTATGTTAAATTAATTTTCTCACATATATGTATATACATACATGTACATATATACATATATGTGATCACTTTTCTAATTGCTATCAACAAAGCTTTTTTAACTTATTCTCAAGTATTATATGAAAGGAAACATATGGTATAGTATTAGTCTCAATATTTTGCTCAATATTTTGGGATACTTTATTTTTTCAGGTATTAGTTTTGTTATTTCTTTTTTAATTGCTCAGTAGAATTCTATTTGATCTATCATTTTCCTGCTGATCAATATTTAACCTATATCTTGGGGTGATACTCTTAAGAATAAATCTACTATGAACTTTCTTGCATAAAACATTTTGAAGACATGCTTTCATTTCTCTTAAGAAAAACATTGCAATGGAATTTTGGGTCATATGTTGTGTACATATCCAGCTTTCCTAAGTATTTGCCCACATTACTCTCCCTCCAGGAATATATGAAAAGTATAATCAATTTTTAAATCAGGCTGGTCGTAGGTATTTACATGCCAGTTCATGACTTCATTACTTTATCCACATTTATCTTCATTTACATCATCTCTCTTAAACAGTAGCTAAGGGATGCGTCTACAATGTTTTTTATTATGCCTTCATGAGGCATCTAACAAATGTCATTGTAATCAAGTCCATAAAATTAAGATAGAAATTTTAAGATAATTAAGTTTTGTAAGTACCAAGCACATAAATTGGGAAATATTTTATGATCACTTTATTAGGACTGAATTGTTTCATATCTGGCCAAAAGAATTTGAGTTCACTCAAAATTTGGGACATGAGCTATACAGCTCATGGAAGAAAATGGGAAGACATAAAAATTGTTTTTAAATCAAGTCTCCAGAGAGCATTAATACCTTATATTTCCATTATTTGCCTGAATTCATTCCCATCTCCTCTCTCTGTCCTCAGACAGTTCCACCAGCCCTCGTTTTGCACGTCACCGAGAAGGCAGCCTTCAGGTACCTGTTCCATGTGCTGTGTTGACTGTGGTCATCATAACTGCCTTGGTCATGACCCTCATTGCTTTTAAAGGTAGAGTTACTTCTCAGAAACAAATTTGCTCTCTTAGCTATAAGGACTCAGGCTCGTTTAAAACAAATCAATGTATTTGACCTGTTCTGATTAAGCAGAATTTTTTTATTAAGACCACCTTATGCATTCTAACAGGTCAATTTCACATGTATGCTAATGTCACTCATGCTTTTGAATATCTGACATGATTCATTTTCTTTGCTGTCTTATAGAAGTTTATGAGTATTAAGCATCTCTTTAAAGATTCACTATCACTATCTTCCTGTTAATCATCTATTTGCTAGAGTGGGCACCAGTAATATCTCCATATGTCCTGTCTCATGCTAGTAGAACCCAAAGGCATCCTCTTGCTACAGGAACATAAAGAGCCTCAAACCATTATATTAGGTCATGGGAATGACCTAATATAAATGTTACTGGTATTTGACATATCAAATAGTACACAAGCAGCTAGCCAGGCTTGCCGTGCGGGTGGCATACTGTTGTAGTCACCTCTAAATAAAGCATTTATTGATGAACCTCGTGGCTGCTAGTGGCTGGGCGAGCCAGACTGTGATAGTTGGTCTGCTGGGTGGAGTTGTGACGAGAGGGAAGTCTGGATGTGGAAAATGGCGGGCCTCATGGAGTAGGGGAGGGTGGTCTGGCTTGTTGTGAGGCTCTGCCAGGTGACAGGCCAGGACTAGAACCTAGATTATTATAGGGCAAAATTAAATTCGAGCAGATGTTTAAAAATGGAACAAAATGGGGTGATTTAGGTTCCCAACAAAAATGAGCATATAGATAGGATGAAAATGTGGGCTTCACCTTCATTAACATGTAAAGAAAAAACTGAGATATCCATCCATTAGGAATTGACTACCAGGCATATTTCAAAGACCACAGAATGGTGATTATGGATATTAAAAATACATCTAGAAGCTTCTACAGTCAGTTGTGATACATTTTCACAGCATAAAATGATGTCAAAATCCACTTATGTTTTATGAAACTGAAGTTGTATGATTTTTATGAAACATCTTTAGACACAGAACTTTTTGTATTCTGAATTACTTCACAAATTTGCTGTCTTTCTCCAGCAATTTATTGAATCTTCTGAATTTTCCACCACTGCATTCAGATAAAAAATTATACATGGAATTTCTATTGCACTTTGCCCTTACTCATACAGGATCTATCTTGAGGATTTTCCAACAACTTTTTTTGATAGCATGCCCCTAGAGATATGTCCCTTATTTCTTAAATCTTGTGTCATGGTGATTAGACAGGGGAGGAGATGACAAGGTAAAAACAAGCAGATTCTCAAAAATAGCATAAAATCTCTTGAACTCATTTTGCACACTGTGGTTGTTTGATTTATTTTGATACTAAAACAATATTCCTGTTCACAGTGGGTCAATACAACTGTTCAGTACCATTCAATAGCCATGCTTCTTCATGTTCTGATGATTGGATTGGGTACCAGAGAAAGTGCTACTTTATTTCCACCGAGAAAAAAGACTGGCGCTCAGCCCAGAGTGAATGTTCTGAACATGGTGCCATGCTTATTAACATCGATTCTGAAAACGACATGGTAAGATTGAAATCTGAAATTTATAAGAATACTTATAAATGTAGCTGAGCTGTACTTTACACCTCTCTGAGCAAAGATATTGCACCTATTATCCTCCTTGTAATAAACTTTAGTCACACTGATCACTGATCACTAGTCACTGATCACTGTGTGATCAGTTTTGGATTTAGACTTAGGATTGTTTGATGACTTAGTTTCAGTGATAGAAATCATAATGAGGTGTGGCTGAAAAGCCTCTTTTGAATAACAGAACTCATTATAAACTTACAAGGGTTGTTTAGCAGTTACTTCTTTGTGCTTTCTCTAAGGTCTTTTTAAAACAATTTGGGGGTAGGAGCAAACATTGGATTGGACTGAGAAACGAAGGCAATCAGACATGGAGATGGTCTAATGGTAGAAAATTTGATAACTGGTAAGTTCCAAGAAGTGTCTTAAAAGTCACGGTGGTATAATAAAATACTTTTAAAAAAATAAAAGAAAAAAAGTTCTCATACTGGTGACTCCAAACCATTGTCCCTTTTTTCTTTTCCAAGAAGTGCTTGATTTGGATGGTGGAACCTGTGAACAAAGTTCTGTCGTGTGTGTACTTATCTTCTACTGAATTCTTTAAAGCATTTTTCTTTATATATTATGAAGTCGATGCAAATAAATATTATGAGTAGTTATACTGAGTAATTTCAGTGTAATAGACTCAAATACTCCAGCAATGCATATGCATAAAATTCAACTTTACACTCATATTTATATTTTACTAATGAGCATGTTTTAGAAAATAGTCATTCCCAGTTCTCATTTTGACAGGGTTGAAGAAAATTATTTTTCATAACTAAGTAGAAGTTTCTATTGATCTAAGAGAAAACTTGCCCTAGAATTAAAGATGCCAAGTTCTCAAAAGTTTCCTGCAATCAAAATCCATTTTTTTTCTTTTGGGTCACACCCAGCAATGCTCAGGGGTTACTCCTGGTTCTGCACTCAGGAATTATTCCTGGCGGTGCTCGGGGATCATATAGGAAGCCTGAGATCCATCCCATCTCAGCAGTGTGCGATGCAAACACCCTACCCACTGGACTATCACTCCGGCCCTCAAACTCCATTTTATTTTATTTTTATTGTAAAAGAAGAAAACCTCACTTATTAAGTAACTTAAAAATAATACTAGAGAGCAAAAAATAATTGATATGCACGTTGACATAATACAAACTCCATTTT
Organism: Cryptotis parvus; assembly: GCA_021461705.1. Lineage (NCBI taxonomy): Eukaryota > Metazoa > Chordata > Mammalia > Eulipotyphla > Soricidae > Cryptotis > Cryptotis parvus. Next base: position 20,295 of record JAJIBD010025802.1, on the reverse strand, counting down.
AAACTGTGAAACACTGCATAAATTCAGTATTACTCTTTGCCATCTCAAAACTCAGATGTCTAGCAATTTAAATCATTCTTTGCATCATTGGCATAAAGAAAAAATTCATGTCTCTATATTTATTAAAATGTTGTTTTTAATCTGTATGCATTATGCTACCATATAAGCTGCAATGGTCTTAAACTCCCTAAAATCACTTGCTCTAGTACACAGGATGACTGAATGTGGGAACTTCCGGGAAAATGGTTCTCAAAAGACTTGTGAACTCCAAAATGATCATGTCTTTCCTCTAGTGGCAAGCCAATAAAATGAACAAGTTCTTTGCTTAGTCCTGTAGCTTTTTCTGTAATATTTCACTCAATTCTTTTCTGCTTCCCCAACAGATTAAATCCGAAGACTGGGTTTAATCATGCATTCTTGCTAAGAAAGAAAAAATTCAGAGGCTGCCACCACAAGTTTATTCTTGAATAACTGAACATGAACTGAATAATTCTAAGATTCTTTATTGTCTTACAGGTTCAACATATCAGGATCTGGGACCTGTGTGTTTCTGAATAGCACAGAAATCAGCAGTACAGAATGTGAAAAGAGATTGCACTGGATATGTAACAAAAACTCCAGAGAATGAAGGAACATATTTTCTTACGAACTGTTATATTATGGGACTGACTCAAGGGAGTTTGTGTGAAGGTTCCTACTTCATGGTCAGAAGTTTTCCACCAAAAAAAGTGCTTTGTGCACAATGTTTGGGTTATTTTGGAAACTAAATAGCACTGGAAGAAAAGGAGAATTCAGGAATGCTTACCTTGAGAAAAACTGCCATGAGCTGAAAATGTCACAGGGTGACTGACAAGTATGTCCGAGAATAAGAATGACTTTCAATATTTTAATGCACTTTATATTTCTTAAAATCAGAAATAAAACGTCTATTAGATTAGTTTTATTTATTGTTTAATAAGGGTCCTTGGTACATTTGTTCCATTTAAAGGAATTGGTTCTAAAATAATGAATGTAAACAAAAGCAATTTTAACTGGTAACAACTGTCACTGTCTTCCCTTTGTTCATTGATTTGCTCGAGCGGGTACCAGTAACTCCCCATTCGTTGGGAATGAGGTCCATTATTGTTACTGTTTTTGGCATATCAAATACACCATAGGTAGCTTGCCAGGCTCTGCCATGGCTCTGGGTTCATCCCAGTCTTTTTCTATGTCAGACCATCAACCATCCAGGGCCCACAGGGCAGAGCCCTGGGTATGTTTACAAGCCTGTCTCCTGTCTGCCACCTGCCAATGCAACTGGGCACCACAGCCACACTTGCAACCTTGAGGGGCAGGAGTTTAATCTTTTTAAAATTTTGGGCTGAGCCACACCTGACTGTGCTCTGGCTTACTCCTGGCTCTGTGCCCAGGGATGACGCCTGGTAACTCAAGGGAAGCATACCGGGGCTGGGCATCCAACCTGGGCCAATCTCAGATAAGGCAATAATGAAAAATATATTTCATTTTCTTTTTAATTTGTTTTATTTGGATGGTGGAGGCATTTGAGAGGATCCTGACAGTGCTCCAGGCTTACTTCTGAGGCTGTACTCGGGAATAACTCCTGGCAATATGTGGGGGATCATATGGGGTGCCCAGGATCTAATCCGGGTTAATTGCAGGAGCCTTATCCCGTATACTATCTTGTTGGTCCCCTTAAGGATATTATTTTTAACCTCAAAGAACATGTATAAGTAAATAGATGCATGTGAATCTAAACCTAGTAATGTTTCTCCCATTTTTATTTAAGGAAGTTTACCAAATTACCATGTTTTATCCTCAAATCAGAAATTATGTTTCTGTTTTAAGATTTCTTCAGTCTAAAGATCTTTTAAATGAGATATAGTTCATTGTCTTTAAAACCTATGTGTTGCATTTGGCAGGAAGATGAAAGTATAGAACAATTTGAAAAGCAGGTAAAGTTTTGGGAAAGCGTGTCAGATGTGATGTGGATAAATCCTTATCTGGAATAACACAGACCTAAGTAGCACCTAATTAGAAATTTGTCTTTCCTAATTATCTCTCTTGTGCAATACTACTTGTGGAATAAGTTCTAAGTGCAATAAACTGTGTGTTTGTGTCTTTTGTACTCAACGCAATTATAAGCTATTTTTATATATTTCAAAATAAAAACTGAAATTAACAAAGTGGCCTCCAAGAAGCGTATTCCTTCAAAGGGTACTAAAACTCTCCGTGATCATTTCCAACTATTATAGCCATACTGTTCCCTTCTCTATTCTAACTGCCCTTCGCCCCACACACACTGATGGCAAGTTCCAACCACTGACCTGTCCTCTGCGGCCCCTGTTTTCTCTGGCCTTGAATATTAGTGACACACTATCATTTTTGTTTGTTATGGGGTCACACCTGGCAATGCTCAGGGCTTACTCTTGGCACGGCGTTCGGGAATTAACTCCTGGCGGTGTTTGGGGGAACCAGATGGGATTCCAGGGATCCAACCCAGGATGGCTACGTTCAAGGCAACACCTTACCTGCTGTGCTATTGCTCTGTCCCCACACTATTTTTTTTTTTTTTTTTTTGAGTGTTGAAAGGGATATGCATGATAACCTTTCAATAGAGAGAGAGAAGATAAGTGCCTGCGCAGGGAAGTGAAGAACAAGGGATATTAGTGTTGGAAAATGTAAACTGACATTCAGAACACTGGGCAGAAATCGCATGGCGTCAACACCCACCGCGGGCCTTCGCGATGCTTTGTTTTAATTAAACAGTCCGATTCCCCTGGTCCGCACCAGTTCTAAGTCGGCTGCTAGGCGCCGGCGGAGGCGAGGCGCCTTGCAGGACCGCGGCCCCGGGGCGGTCCGGGGGCGGGACGGGGGCGCGCGCAGGCGGGAGGAGCGCGGGGGGGCGGGACCCCACCCGGGCGGGACCCCACCCCGCGCCTGCCGGGTGCCCGGGATGGCCCCAACCCCCGCCGGCCGCAGCTGGGGCGATCCACGGGAAGGGGGCGGCTACTCTTAAACTGAAAGGCAGAAATATTAAGTCCACATACTGTAGCTTTATAGCATGGCTTGAGCTTCTTGACTGTAGCCTTATGTATCTTGCAAGTTCACCATATCCATTTCTCTCTGAATGTAGAAGATACCCAGTACATGTTCCAAATAATACTAAGAGGAACTTCTCATTTGGAATTCCAGTAAGAGAATAATGGGAATTCATAACCAATACTCTTTAACAGCTTACATAATTCTGAAATGCTATACACATTTTAGTCATTAAATTTTATGTTTAATGTTTAAACTCTTTTTATAGCATTTATATAGCATTTATATAGCTATTATATATAAAGCATAAGAGTATGCCACCCGCACGCGCAAGCCTGGCAAGCTGCTTGTGTCGTATTTGATATGCCAAATACCAGTAACAATTATATTAGGTTATTCCCATGACCTAATATAATGGTTTGAGGCTCTCTATGTTCCTGGAGCAAGCGGATGCCTTTGGGTTCTACTAGCATGAGACAGGACGTATGGAGATGTTACTGGTGCCCACTCTAGCAAATAGATGATCAACGGGAAGATAGTGATAGTGATAGTGAATAGCATTTATATAGCTATTATATATAAGCATGCTATTATAAAGCATTTATATAGCATCTTTATAGCATTTAAAGTTAAAACCTTAAATACTATGCACATTTTATATTAAACTTTCACTAAATAGATATGTAAAGAGGAACTATGCAAACTTTGTGGAATTTCAGTGTGAAAAAATTGTGGATGATATAAGAAGTTTAGATGGAAGTTGCTTGGAACGTAATGAAGACAACACATTGTAAAGGATAATGCGGAAGTTGTCAGCTTAGTCTCTGGAGGTCTAGAGCAGCTAAGGAAAGTGAGTACCATCTCCTGCTACCCAGATGCAGTCCCACAGCGATACACAGGTCAAATTGCCTTAAGTTCATGTGTAGAGTTTCATATTTATAGAGAAATCCTTGCAAAAGTTATCATCGATCTCATAATTTGTCTGCTATGCTTTTGTTGTTTTCATTGTTTTTGTTTGGGGCCACACATGGTCGTGTTCTGTCCTTACCCCTGGTTCTGCTCTCCTGTCAGGGCTCAGAGGACCTTAGATGGTGCTGTAGGCCGCATTCAAGGCAAGTATCTTTCCTGCTGTCTACTTTCCCTGGCACTTATCAGTCATTCTTTTGATGTTACTAAAAGTAATAACCAAAAGCTCTGAATAGCAAACTTCATTGCCAGTTGAAAGTCATGACAAGAGCAATCACCTGGCTCCCCCTGCTGGCATAAAACTCCATTCCTTCAGCCTACACCCTGTGGCACTATTCGTTTTAGTAGCTCTAAAAAAATCCGTCTACCCTCTGTCAGAGCAGCAGTGTTTTGCTTCCTCAGGCTGTAAGGATAAGTAGAGAAAAAAGGCTGACTGAAGACTAAAAGCAAACACTTTGCTCCTCAGCAGAGATTTTTATGCTAAGTAGGGTTGTAGACACAGATACACCAGGCAGAGCTGCTACCAGATCTCCCCCGTTGCATTCCCTGTGCTCCACTGACCACGAGGGGTCAGGGACAGAGAGAGACTTTGGGCCCGAGCCCACCATCCCAATAGAGACTCGGAAGAATCCAAAGGAACTCCCCATACCAGCTGGCAGCATTCTTCATCATCTGGACTCCACAGCTCATCAGAGCTCCACCCAAGAGAGAAAGCCCATCTCCAGCATGGTTTGTCAGAGACCTACCCAACAGAGAAAACTATTTCAGGCCCAGGTCTGCCTGAACCATAGACGAAAATACACTAGGCAGAGCTGCTGCCAACTCTCCCAGTTGCATGAGATCGCTTTGCATTCATCTGTAAATTACCAAGAATATTCTATCCATCTCTCTCAGAGAGCCTGGCAAGCTACTGAGAGTATATTGCCCAAACAGCAGAATCTGACAAGCTGTCCATCATGTATTCAATATGCCAAAACCAGTAAAAACAATGGATTTTATCCCCATGACCCTGTAAAATCCCTAAATATGGCAGCGTTATAAAAGACGAGCAAGGAGAGGTAGATAAAATCTCAAGGCCAAAGTAGGCTGCCAAAACGAAGGACTAAAATGACTGTCTGGACTTTCAATGCATGTACGCGGGCACTGGAAGCATATATCAAGGATCTGATGGTGCAAGCACGAAAGATCAAGTACAACATCATTGGTCTGGCCAAGATGAGAAGGCATCAATCACATCACGCCATTTTTGAAACCAGCGAATTGTTCCTTCTTGAACATGAATTCCTGAGGGAATTCGATCCTGATGACTTTCCATTGAAGTGGGAGTTCTGGGTTGCAGGGATATAAAATCCTAGCCTGCTTCCTTTCTCGTGCTCTTTCTCCTTTCCCCCCCTTTCTGCTGGCATCTCTTAACTGTCTCCTCTCTGCAGGGCCTTAACACATGGTGGCAGCCATTTTGGCCTCCACGTGGCTGCATCCCAGCTGGGAACCCTAAGTTCAGTTTTTTTCTTATTGCTGATTTGTATGCCAGAATCTGTCTTAAGTAAAGCATTTTGAAACTTCGCTGGATTCTCGCATTTTTTCTCCATCCGCTGGTAGCTGATCCCCTGAGGCAAAAGGGGATCCCTGACCACTGCTCCTGGATTTTGTGTGGGGCGCCCCAGAGTTTCCCCACAACTTTCAATGGAACAAACATCACTTAATGCAGCAGTTATGTGTACCTAGGTCTAGAAATCAACATGACGAATTACCTAAAACCTGAGCTGCACAGGAGGAAGAGAGTGGCATGGAACACCTTCAAGAGCATTGAAGAAATGGCTATAAGGACAAAGAACCTCCGGCTCCAGGCACATCTCTTCCACTCTAACATTCTTCTTGCATTAACATATGCCCCAGAGACCTGGGCCCTATGAAAGCAGGATGAGAATACTATTCGGGTCTCCCCAAGAGGAATCGAAAGAGCTATCCTTGGAATATCACACATTGCTCAAGTGAGAGAAGGAATCCGGAGTTCCAACCTCTGTTGATGATTGAGAGTCAGGGAAGCTGTCTCGTTTGCCAAGGCATCAAAAATCAAATGGACTCGACATGTAATGCAGCTTTGAGACAACCACTGGACTAGAGCCATTACCTACTGGATCCCATGGGACATCAAAAGATCACATGGCCTACAAGATGGTCAACAACTTCCTTGTCAAGACCCTGAACAAATGGTTCAAGGCTCTTTACATTCCTGAAACAACCAGATGTCATTGGGCTACACCGGCACATGATAGGGTCAAATGGAAATATTACTGGTGCCTGCTCAAGCAAATTGATGAATAACGGGATGTCAAGTGATCAAGTGATCAAGTGAGATAAATAACAGATTATAAATGATATAATGCTGCCTATGCATGTTAGTGATTACACGTATTAGCAATTTTAAAGGTCATATGCTGATATTTAGCCAAATGCTAATTCATTCTTCTTTTTATTTGCCTGAAAGTCACATAATACAGCAGTATGTATCTTTATAGATTGTTGCAGGACTCCTAAGGGCTGCTGCATCTGCTCTGGATTGCCTCCTGCAAATCACTTCGTGGATAAGGGGGTAGTCTAAATGTGGCAGTTTATTCGACCATGTATGCTGTACTACCTGGTATAAATATTCTCCCATGCTACCACAATCATCGTGGGACTAGCTAGATCTTACCAGCATATTAGCCTGGCCACTAGGACACCTAAGTAATTAGATCAGAGAGAAATGCTGTTTGCTTCCAAGCAAACAAGCATGGCTCCCTGATATACTCAAAGGCAACTAAAATATAAAACTACAATGAAGTAGAAGAGACTTGTGAAGGCTTGGAGAAATATTTAACTGGCATTAGTATTAGTCTTTGGTACAGAGACATGCCATCTCAGAAACCCCCTTCTCTACCCTATAAAGGCATTCCCAGGCAGATCTTGGCTCAAAATATTAGCATACTAAAGGGCCTAGGTGAGGTGCAGGGAGGAATTACCTAAGGGCATTTGACCCTCCCTGCTTTCCATAACAGTGGGAGGAAGGTCTGAGTGGCAGAGGTATAAAACTAGCCGGTTTCCTCTCTCCCGCGCTTCTTTGTGGGCACTCTCTTTGTGAGCTCACACCCTTCTTGGAAGTCTTGTCTTCTTCCCCTTTACAAAGCCTTTACACGTGGTGGCCGCCATCTTGGCCTACACGTGGCTGGGGTTCTAGCCTGGAATCCTAAGCACCGGTCTTTTCCTTTTGCTGATTTGTGTGCCTGAACCTGTGATAAGTAAAGCCTTTTAAAACTGCACCGGATTCCTGAGTTTTCATCCATTCCTCGCCGGCTTTGGAGGTAGAAGGGAACTCGCTTCCCGGCACTGTCGGGGACCCGGCGGTGCGCCCCAACAATAGATATCCCATATAACCCACACCCTTGGAATGAAATGGAGAGAAATTCACCTATTGAAAACTGGTCATTTAGAGGCTGAGGATAACGAATGGTAGAGTAAGAAATAATGTAGAAGTAAATGATACACAAAGAATTCTTGAGTGTTGTGGTGCTGGGGAACCCATTGAAGGAAGACCACCAGTGCTCTAGAGAAACTTAGATGAGTTTATGACTAAGAGGACTATAGAAATGTCCAGGAGATGCAGAAGTGTTTCTTTTTACTAAAATATATGGTATTTAAACTGTGCAGAACTTTACAATATATGTAAATTTTTTAATTCAAAAAGTAGTTTCAACTTGTGAGTAAATACTCAATTTTTTTACTTTACAATGGGCATTTAATTTTAAAAAGGAAAATATGTAGCTTAATATAAAAGGGGAAATATTGAACAAGTTAAAAGCTCATAGATAGATATTTCCAGTAGCCAATATGTGGAATTCTATGTTTAATTTTCTATTATAATTTTCAATTATATAATAAAAGCTACTAAATTCAACTATCACATATATAAATATATATGTGTATTTCTATTTTTATGTCATATTATAACATATAGCTTAAACTCTGTGTGTGTGTTTTTCTGTGTGCATGTTTTTAAAACATTCAGAGGGTATAAAGTGTACTGGAGAATAAATAGGAATTTATTCCTCATGAGAAATAGACATGAGTTGAACTAAGATGGAATGAAGATTGAACCTGACCTTGAATTCCAATCAAGACACCTAACTTGTATTGATAACATATGGCTCCCCTAAGGCTGAACAACACTCAGCAAAAATATTCAGGGCAAGCAAATAAAGAGTTTTGTATTAGGTTTTCTACCAACAAGGCAGGAGATTTCCTAGTACAGCAAGTAAAGCACTTGCCTTATACACAGCCAATCCAGATTCTAAATATGGCATCCATATGGTGCCCTGAGAAAGGCCAGAAGTAAGTCCTGAGCACTGTAGGGTGTTTCTCAAGAAACTAACAAACAACCAAACAAAAATAACCAAAAAGGAAGACTTACTGATATTAAGTAAAAAGTCACTATGCTTTGTTTATAATTTATTATTATGCTCATGTGAATATTTCTATTATAAAGCTATAATTTCAAAAACAGTAAAGTAGCTCCAAAGCTAGAGTACCTGCTTTACATGCTGAAGTTTCAGGTTTGGCATCACTAAGCACCATGAGTATTAGCCTTTAGATTGAGGACAACCAATCTAAAAAATTAAAATACAGAAAACTAAAAAACCTATAATATATACAGCAAAATAATAGATGGGCATTAGTTGACCAAAAGGTTGGTCAAACATTTGTATTAAAATTTGTCATTTATTTAGGAAGTTTTGCCTAATTATTGAGATAACTTTCAAGGGGTTATAGACCCAGGAAAAAAATACATGGTACCCCTCCTAAATTAGTAAATAGCAAAAGTGAGTGTTAAAAAGAGAAACATAAGCAAGATTGAGAATTGCAACCATATTTCTAGAGTCTATTTGAAGTGAAAATTGTGTATCAATTCATCAAGCAAAAAAATTGGGGCCGGAGCGATAGCCCAGCAGGTAGGGCATTTGCCTTGCATGCGGCCGGCCAATGCCGACCGGGTTCAATCCCCAGCATCCCATATGGTCCTCCGAGCACCTCCAGGAGTAATTCTTCAGTGCAGAGCCAGGAGTAACCCCTGAACATCGCTGGGTGTGACCCAAAAAGCAAAATAATAATAATAATAATAAAATCAATGTCACTTGGTGGGAAATGGACACTGGTAGAGGGATGGGTGCTTGAACACTGTATGACTGAAACCCAATCATGAACATCTTTGTAATTGTATATCTCATGGTGTTAATAAAATAGTTTTAAAAAAATAAATAAAAAGTAAAATCACTGGATGTTATTGAATTGTCAAAAAATCAATGTCACATTTTGTAATAATGGACTTTGCTGAAATGAAATGAACATTCTAACATCATGATAACCTTTATCACAGCTCAAGCATTTTACATTACATTCCATTTAACAATGCCCATAAATACATAGCCATATGCCAGAAGGTGGGGATATAAGAATTTCATTGCTAGAAAAATGTATAATCAAGTGGGAAGATATCTAAATACATACTTTTGTTCTAAAATAAGAACAAATTTTCTGAATATGTTCTTGAAAGTTCTCATGAAAGTCCTTGAATTAAAAGACCCGTTAAATCGTGATCTAATGGAGAACAAAGAGTTCCTCCCTTTGTGTGTCCACTAGTGTTGGCAGTGATAGGGATGTTTCTGTGGCTGCTGAACTGTCCATCTCTCTATGTTTTTTTATTTATCTCAATGATCTATAAACAGAATCATCCATCTTTGAATGAGACTGAGAGAATCACCTGAATGAAAGTCAGTTTCTGTGAACTAGGCATTCAAACAAGGTTCCAGCTTTAAGCTGCAGAACCACAAGGGAAGTAATTATATAAAGATAATTTATTTTTTTGTCAGTAAGTGTTCTTTTTGTGCATGGTTTTAGAGATCCAAATTCATTTTTTACATGTAGCTGCCCAGTTTTCCCAACACTTCTTGGTGAGGAGGGTTTCCTTGCTCCATTTCGCACTTTTTGCTCCTTTATCAAAGTTTAATTGATCATGTGTTTGAGGATGGGTGTCAGGATACTCGTCTATTCCATAGGCACTCAGGTCTGCTTATATTCCAATACAATGCTGTATCAATTACTACTGCTTTGTAGTACAATTTGAAGTTTCGAAAGTTGATGCTTCCCATCTTCTTTTTCCCAAGGATTGTTTTAGCTATCTGTGGGGGGTTTATCATTACATATGAATTTCAGGAGTGTTTGGTCAATTTCTTTGAAAAATGTCAGGGGTAACCTTATAGGGACTGCATTGAATCTGTACAAAGCTCTAGGGAATATTACCATTTTGACAATGTTAATTCTCCCAATCCATGAGCAGGGAATTTGTTTCCACTTCCTCAAGTCCTTTTTATTTCTTGGGGCAGTGTCTTGTAGTTTTCTTTGTACAGGTCCTTTACACACTTGGTTAAGCTGATTCTTAGGTATTGATTTTCTGTGGCACAATTGTGAATGGAATCGTTTCTTAATATCCCTTTCTTCTCTTTTGTTATTTGCATATAGGAAAGTCACCGACTTTTGGGTACTGATTTTGTACCCTGCCACTCTATTATAAGTATCTATTGTTTCTAGGAGCTTTTTAGTAGAGAGTGTAGGGTTCTCTAGATATAATATCATGCCCTCTGCAAATAGTGTTAGCTTGAATTCTTCCTTGCCTATATGGATTCCCTTAATGTCCTTTTCTTCTCTTGATTGCTACGGCAAGTGCTTCCAGTACTATATTGAATAGAAGTGGTGAGAGTGGGCAACCTTGTCTTGTCCCCTACTTAGGGGTGGAGGCTTTCAGTTTTTCTCCATTGATAATGATACTCACTGTGGGCTATTGGTAGATGGCTTTTACTATGTTAGGAAGGGTCCTATAATTCCCATTTGATGGAGGGTTTTTACCATGAAAGGATGTTGGGTCTTGTCAAATGCTTTCTCTGTGTCTATCGATAGGATCATATGGTTTTTTATTTTTTCTCTTATTGATATGATGTATTATGTTGATTAACTTACAAATGTTGAACCATCCTTGCATTTCTGGGATGAATCCTACTTGGTTGTGATGTATAATCTTTTTGATGAGTCTTTGGATTCTGTTTCCTAATATTTTGTTGAAGATCTTAGCATCTGTGTTCATCAGGGAGATTGGTCTGTAGTTCTCTTTTTTTGTGTTGTCTCTGTGAGATTTGGGTATCAGGGTGATATGCGCCTCATAGATCTCAACATCAGACCTGAATACATAAACTACATGAAGAAAACATAGGAAAAACCCTCAAAAACATTGAAGCTAAAGGCATCTTCAAAGGTGAAACACCAATAACAAAGCAACTAGAAGAAAAGATGAACATATAACACTACATGAAACTAAAAAGCTTCTTCACCTCAAAAGAAACAGTGACCAAGATACAAATAGAGTTCACAGAATGGGAAAGAATATTCACCCAATACCAATCTGATAAGGAATTAACGCACAAATGCTGTCTGACTTCGAATGAGAATGTGGAAAGACAGGTCTACAACTGAATCTAAAGAAAACTATGTTTATGAAAAATGAACTAGTTCCAAAGGCTCCATTCACTCTCAATGGAACAAACATCTCTGAATGCAGCAGTTATGTGTACCTAGGTCGAGAACTCAACATGATGAATGACCTAACATCTGAGGCTGCGCAGGAGGAAGAGAGCAGCATGGAATGTCGTCAAAGGCATCAAAGAAATAGCTAAAAGGACAAAGAACCTCCGGCTCTGGGCACATCTCTTTGACTCCACCGTTCTCCCTGCATTAACATTTGCCTCAGAGACCTGGGCTCTATGAAAGCAGGATGAGAATGCTATTCGGGTCTCCCAGAGAGGAATCGAAAGAGTGATGCTTGGAATATCACACCTCACTCAAGTGAGAAACGGAATCCGGAGTTCCGACCTCCATCGCTATTCCAGAATCAGGGATGCTGTCTTGTTTGCCAAGGCATCAAAAATCAGATGGGCTGGACATGTAATGCGATTTGGAGACAACTGCTGGAGTAGAGCCTTTACTGACTGGATCCCACGGGATGTCAAAAGATCATGTGGCCGCCCACCTACAAGATGGTCAGACTTCCTTGTCAAGACCCTGAAGGAATGGTTTGAGGCTCTTCATATTCCTGAATCAACCAGATGCCATTGGGCTACATTGGCTCGTTATAGGGTCCAATGGAAATGTTACTGTCGCCCGCTCGAGCAAATCGATGAATAACGAGATTCAAGTGATCAAGTGATAAAGGAATTAAAGTCCAGGATATATCAGGCAGTGGTAGAACTTTATAAGAAGAAACAGTCAACCTCATCAAAAAATGGGGAGAAGAAATGAACAGAAACTTTGACAAGGAAGAAATTGAATGGCCAAAAGACATGTGAAAAATGCTCATCATCACTAATCATCAGAGAGATGGAAATCAAAACAGCAATGAGATATTATATCACACCACAGATACTGACGTATATCGAAAAGAGCAAGAACAAGTGCTGGTGTGGATGCAGGGAAAAGGCGACTCTCATCCCTTGTTTGTGGGAATGTCTACTGGTACAGCCTTTTTAGAAAACAATATGGATATTTCTCCAAAGACTAGATATTGAGCTACCATTTGACCAAGCCATACTACTCCTGAGAATATACCCTGGGAAGCCAAAAACACACAGCAGAAACACCATCTGCACTTTTATTTTCATAACAGCACTATTCACAATAGCCAGAATCTGGAAACAACCAGACTTCCCAAGAACTTATGACTGGATAAAGAAACTGTGGTACATCTATGCAGTGGAATACTATGCAGCTGTTAGGAAAAAATGAAGTTATGAAATTTGCCCATATATGGATGGACATGGAGAGCATCATATTGAGTGAAAGAAGCCAGAAAGAAAAAAGACAGATATAGAAAGAATGCATTTATTTGCATGACATAAACATATATCATATATATTTGCATAACATCACTTGATCACTTGATCACTTGAATCCCATTATTCATCGATTTGCTCGAGCAGGCGCCAGTAACATTTCCATTGGACCCTATCACGTGCCAATGTAGCCCAATGGCATCTGGTTGACTCAGGAATACAAAGAGCCTCAAACTGTTCCTTCAGGGTCTTGACAAGGAAGTCTAACCATCTTGTAGGTGGGCAGCCACATGATCTTTTGACATCCTGTGGGATCCAGCCAGTAAAGGCTCTAGTCCAGTGGTTGTCTCCAAATCGCATTACATGTCCAGCCCATCTGATTTTTGATGCCTTGGCAAACAAGACAGCATCCCTGATTCTGGAATAGCAATGGAGGTCGGAACTCCGGATTCCCTCTCTCACTTGAGTGAGGCGTGATATTCCAAGCATAGCTCTTTCAATTCCTCTCTGAGAGACCCAAATAGCATTCTTATCCTGCTTTCATAGGGCCCAGGTCTCTGAGGCGCATGTTAATGCAGGGAGAATGGTGGAGTCAAAGAGATGTGCCTGGAGCCGGAGGTTCTTTGTCCTTTTTAGCTATTTCTTTGATGCCTTTGAAGGTATTCCATGCTGCTCTCTTCCTCCTCGCGCAGCTCAGGTTTTAGTCGTTCATCATGTTGACTTCTCAACCTAGGTACACATAACTGCTGCATTCAGAGATGTCTGTTCTATTTAGAAGGAATGGGGCCTCTGGAACTAGTTCATTTTTCATGAAGATAGTTTACTTTAGATTCAGCTTTAGACCTATCTTTCCACATTCTCAGTCGAAGTCAGCCAGCATTTGTGCCTCTTGGCTAATGTTTGGTGTTATTAGAACGATGTCATCAGAGAAGCGGAGGTTGTGTAGTTGCCGACCATCTATCTTCACTCCCATTTCTTCCCATTCTAATTGTTGCATGATGTTCTCGAGGGTGGCGCTGAAGAGTTTTGGTGAAATGGTGTCACCCTGTGGGGGGGTGATTTCCATGACATAAATATATTAATATATATCATAATTATTATTATACCAATATCCAAGGTCAGACATAACATGGATCGGGAGGTCTTGTTAAAGGTGGAATCTGCCACAAACATGTGTGAGTCAGAGGTTAGAAGACAGAGACGGGAACAGTGTGCGAACAATTGTTGTAAGTAATAATACCAGCCTAGAACTGAGCATTGAATACAGGCTATAAGATACACATGATGACCTCTTAATATATGCATTGCAAGCCACAAGGTGTAAGAGAAGGAAGAGAGAAAGAGAGAGAGAAGAAAGAGAGAAAAGGGATAAAGAACCTGCTATAGAGGAAGATTAGGTGAGGGGGAGGGATTTGGGGACATTGGTGGTGGGAAATGTGCACTGGTGGAGGGATGGGTGCTGGAACACTGCATGACTGAAACCCGAACATGAACATCTTTGTAATTGTATATCTCATGGTGGTATAATAAAATATTTAAAAAAAAGAGACGACCAGACGACCCCCCACTCCATGAGGGCCTCCATTTTCCACATCCGGACTTCCCCTCATCAGAACTCCACCCAGCAGACCAGCCTATGACAGCCTAGCTCATCTAGATCCACTTTGCAGCAGCCTATTTATAATCCGGCCCAGAAATCCACCCAGAAGACCAGCCTATGACAGCTCGGCTCATCGAGATCTACCCTGCTGCAGCCTTTTTTTAATCCGGCCCAGGTATGCTGATCCAGAGACTCACAGACATGGGGCAGAGCTGCTACTGGCTCTCCCTGTGCCCAGCCGCTCATGAGGCGCCCAGGAGGGATGGCAGGTTCTAATCCTGGTCCGCCACCCCAGCAGAGCCTCACAACAAGCCAGACACCCCCACTCCATGAGGGCCTCCGTTTTCCACATCCGACACATCCTCATCAGAACTTTATCCAGCAGACCAGCCTATCACAGCCTGGCTCACGCGGCCGCTTGTGGCTGCACGGTTCATCAAAAGTGCTGGATTTTGAGATGACTACAAGAGTATGCTACCCACACGCAAAGCCTGGCAAGCTACCCGTGTTGTATTTGATATGCCAAATACCAGTAACAATTATAGACCTCATTCCCATGGCTTGATGGAATGGTTTGAGGCTCTTTATGTTCCTGGAGCAAGCAGGTACCATTGGGCTCTACTTGCATGAGACAGGTCATATGGAGATGTTACTGGTGCCCGCTCCAGCAAATCGATGATGAATGGGAAGGCAGTGAAAAAAAAGAGGAGCAATAAAGATTATCTTCAAACTAATCTTAATTGAATATATATTTTCTGAATAAAAAATATATATCAAAGTAAAGTCACATGCCAAAAGACTAGCAATAATGTAAATTAAAATTCAAACTGACTGTTGTTTTCTCTCTTCTGAAGACTGGTCATTTCATTGAATTTAAAGTAATATGACAGCTATTTTTGCAAACATATGATTGGATTCCAATGAACATGGTTATTTTATTTTAACTCAGCCTGGTGAAATTAAAAATATGCATAATACTTAAAGTTTGGAACAAATAAAAAGTAAAAAATTAAAGTTCTTTTTTTGTCCACACTGTATAATAGAGTATCATGCATATATTAATGAGAATGGTGTTTACATAATCTCGTCTGCTGTACAGAAATTCATTATTTTATGAAGTGAAGTACAAAGAACTGAATATAACATCTGTCCAAAATGCCTTTTTGCCTAGTAGAATTCTAAACAAAGTTTACATTTCACTTACCTAACGTAATCAATACACAGAGTATGATTGTCAGACATATAGGTAAAATCAAGAGCAGATTCAGGATAACTTTATAAAAATGCCTTTTCAGAGTCAGATAACCTTCAGAAATGAATTTATATCATTTTTGTAAATGTCAAGTATAGAAACCAGAAGACTAGAAGCATTAACTAGCATGTGTTTCTTTCAATCGCTTTCTTTGACACTAGAGGGGGCAATTGGCTTGTTATTTTATGAATTCATAGGTTCATCTTGAATTCACAGAGTATGATTGCTCACAGAAGTTAAAATTCATCTTGAATATATAAACATAAAGTGGCCTTGTATCTCTCCCCTCCCAAAGGAAATAAAAATCTGATTAAAATTCCAGGTTCAACTAGAAATATCAGAGAATCAAGTCAGTAATAAAATCAACAAAACGTAGACTACTGGATATTTCATATAACAAATGATTTTGATCCTTAAAAAAAAGAATAAAATGGGGCGGAGCGATAGCCCAGCGGGTAGGGCGTTTGCCTTGCACGCAGTCGGCCTGTGCCAGCCCAGGTTCGATCCCCGGCATCCCATATGGTCCCCCGAGCACCGCCAGGAGTAATTCCTGGGTGCAGAGCTAGGAAGTAGCCCCTGAGCATCGCCGGGTGTGACCCAAAAAGCAAAAAAAAAAAAAAAAAAAGAATAAAATAAATGTAAAAAATTTATTCATGGAAAAGGAATTACGGGACCTGAGTTATAGTACAGTGGGTTGGACATTTGCCTTGCATGTGGCCGGCACTGGGTTTAATCCCTAGCATTCCATATGCTTCCCGAGCATGGCCAGGAGTAACTCCTGAGTGCAGAGCCAGGAATAACCCCTGAGCATTGATGGTGTGACACAAAAAGTAAAATAAAAGACTTAAAGTTGGTTTTAAATGCAAAATTAAAGAGAAAACGTTAGTGTTCACTGTTAGTATAATAATGCTAATTAGTATTAAATGTGTTAATAATAACATGATTATTCTAAACATGATTGTCAAATCAGTTATCCTCTTTGAAGGAAAGAACAACTCATGGTAGAGAATAAAGGACTTCCCAACCATATAGCAGGCTTCTTTCTCTGACAAGTATAATTAGGCTATTCATGTTAAAAATGACCATTATGCAATATATTTCTTTTGAACAGTGTTTTATATTTGTGTTGTATCTCTACACATCCTATGTGAATATTTATGACATTCTCTCAGAAATATTTTTTGGAACACTCTTCTAACAGTTATTTAATTCAATGCATTCTTTGAATCCATATAGACATACTCCTGTTTAACAAGGCTTGGCTTTTGTTTCCTTCAACATTACATGCAGGGCAGACTGGAGGGATGGCTGGGAAAATAGGGACAATTGGTGGAGGGAAGGTCATAGGGGTGGTGGAATTGCTGTAGGAATATTGACTGCCTGTAGCCAATGTACCATGAACAACTTTGCAATTCACGGTGTTTAAAAAGTGAACAAATAGAAAAGAAAAAGGAAGGAAGGAAGGAAGGAAGGAAGGAAGGAAGGAAGGAAGGAAGGAAGGAAGGAAGGAAGGAAGGAAGGAAGGAAGGAAGGAAGGAAGGAAGGAAGGAAGGAAGGAAGGAAGGAAGGAAGGAAGGAAGGAAGGAAGGAAGGAAGGAAGGAAGGGAGGAAGGAAGGAGGAAGGGAGGGAGGGAGAGAGGGAGGGAGGGACGAAGGGAGGGAGGGAGGAAGGAAGGAAGGGAGGGAGGGAGGAAGGAAGGGTGGAAGGGAGGAAGGGAGGGAGGAAGGAAGAGAGAGAGAGGGAGGAAGGGAGGGAGGGAGGAAGAAAGGGAGGAAGGAAGGGAGAGAGGGAGGAAGGGAGGGAGGGAGGAAAGAAGGAAGGGAGGGAGGGAGGAAATGAGGGAGGGAGGGAAGGAGGGAGAGAGGAAGGAAGGGAGGGAGGAAATGAGGGAGGGAGGGAAGGGAGGGAGAGAGGAAGGAAGGGAGAGAGGGAGGAAGGGAGGGAGGGAGGAAAGAAGGGTGTAAGGGAGGAAGGGGGGGAGGAAAGAAGGAAGGAAGAGAGGGAGGAAGGAAGGTTAATTGAATCACAGTGAAATACACAATTACAAGTTTGTCACGATTGGGTTTCAGTGTTTTAACAAGTGTGTGTGGGTGTAAAGGGCAGGTAGGCTAGAGAAGGGACCAGTGTGACAATACATACCACACACACACCTACACACATTTCAACGCAATGTTTCAGCACCCAACCCTTAACAAGCACATTTCCCACCACCGATGTCCGAGGTTTCCCTCCCACTCCTCTCCCTCCCTGCTTCTGTCAGGTACTTCTCTCTCTCTCTCTCTCTCTCTCTCTCTCTCTCTCTCTCTCTCTCTCTCTCTCTCCTCCTCTCTCTCTCTCTCGATCTCTATTTTTCCTATTTATTGGGCATGATGATTCACAATACAGACACTGAAAGTTTATCATGCGTATCTCTTTACTTACTGTCAGCACTCAGTTCTTGCCCAGAGTGTTCATCTCTAACTATTATTGTCACACTGGTCCCTTCTCTAGCCTACCTGCCCTTTACACGCACACACACTTGTGGGAAGCTGCTAACAATTGGTCTGTCTTCCTGGCCCCTGTTTTTCCTGCCCTTGCTTACATACTATTTTCTTTATATCCCACACATGAGTGCAGCCATTCTATATCTCTCCTCCTTCTAGCTCATTTCACTCAGCACGATGCTCCTCATACACATCCATTTATAAGTTTGTTTCTTGACTTCATTTCTCCTAACAGCTGCATAGTATTTCACTGTGTATACATACTATAGATTTTTTTTAGTAAAAAATTCTTTTAATTGAATCACATGAGTTAGACCATTACAGAGCTGTTCATGATTGGGTTTCAGTTATACAGTGTTCCAATACTCATCCCTGCACTAGTGCACATTTCCTAAGACCAAAGACTCCAGTTACCCTCCTACAACCCCCTACACCTACCTCTATGACAGGCACTGTTTTTCTCTGTGTGTGTGTCTGTCTCTCCTTTTTGTGCATTGTGGTTTGCAATCTAGACAACAAAGGGTTACCTTGTGTATCTCTTTATCTACTTTCAGTACTCAGTTCTAGTCCAGCAGCACACAGTTCTTATCCAGAGTGGTCATTTCCAACTATCTTTGTCATAGTGGTCCCCCCCCTATCCCAACTGCCTTAACCAGTCTAGTTTTTTAAATATTTTGAAGCCTTTTCAAATCGTACTTCGTTGTGAGAAAAATACGAGCTTGACAATTCAAGCAAAACAAAAGAGAAGGATCAAGAGGCTCTCATAAGAAGTAAGGTATTTGTTTCTTTTAATGAAGCAATAAAGGGAACTTAGGTTTGAAAGAGCAAGCTAGGAAGTAACTATTAATCACATGAAAGCAACAGAAATTCCCTGGATATTCCTGTTTTAAAGAAATACATTTCTCTACTTAAATATTCCTTAAATCTAAGAATACCTGAGTGCTTTCCTTCATTATTAAATAGTGTCCATTAAGAAAGGAAAATGGAAAGAAGAATAAGAACTCTAACCCACTCTGTTTTAACTTCTGTTTTCAAGCTATGCCTGGTGGTTTCTTGGGCTGCTTGTGGCTCAGGAGTTCTTCAGAGTTTTATCAGGTCACTATAGGGTCGGGTATCTGGGCCTTCTGCTTGCAAGCATTTGCTCCAGCTGCTTGAGTATTCTCTGCTCAGTGCACTAAGATTTTCCACTCATGGACTGAGAGGTGTTTTCCTTACAGGAAGGGAGGCAGGGCTCCACTCCCAGCACCAAATAGTCTCCTTAGCACCAGCAAGAAGAGCACAAAGCGCTGGGAGTAGTCCCCAAACATCACCAAATGTTGATTGGGGTGATCAACACCAAATGCTGATGATGATGATAACGATCGTGATGTTTCAACCCCAATCAACAACTGCTGGCTCATTTTTGTGTGAACCTAGTGACTTGCAGGGATGGATAGATAGTAGAGAGGGCAAGGTGCTTAGCTTGAATGCAGTTGATCTGGTATGATTCCTGACACACTGTGAGGTCTTCTAACTCCCACCATAAGTCACCCCAGAGCACAGTCAGGAATGAGTCATTTTTGGCTCAAAAAATGATGTTTAAATGACTTTATTTGAAAATTAATTGGAAATAATTTTAGTAATTGCTAGCTAGAAATCAGGTAGTGGCTCATTTGGAAATTTTGTGTGTCTCAGTACATTAATATAGTAACTCTCAGTTCTCTACATGTGTTACTTGTGCTCTTCACTGAGAAAATGAAACTAAAAGCCATGTGGATTTTTTTTTCTTTTTGGGTTACTCCCGGCAGTGTTCAGGGGTTACTCCTGGCTCTGCACTCAATAATTACTCCTGGCGGGACCATATGGGATGCTGGGGATAGAACCTAGGTTGGCCCGTGCAAAGTAAATAAATGCCCTACCTGCTGTGCTATGGTTCTGGCCCCCATGTGGGGCATTTTTAACATGGCATATAATAGTAACCATTAGCCATCAATTCACATGTGTTTTGCAAACAACATACAATAGTGAACATGATATAGTTCTTTTCTCTGAAAGATATAAAATAA
>JAJIBD010025799.1:0-76915 GCA_021461705.1 Cryptotis parvus | reverse complement strand
GGGGTCCCTGACAGTGCCGGGAAGCGAGTTCCCTTCTACCTCCGGGGCCGGCGAGGAACGGATGAAAACTCAGGAATCCGATGCAGTTTTAAAAGGCTTTACTTATCACAGGTTCAGGCATACAAATCAGCAAAAGGAAAAACCCGATGCTTAGGATTCCGGGCTAGAACCCCAGCCACGTGTAGGCCAAGATGGCGACCACCACGTGTAAAGCTTCCAAGCAGGGCAAACGCTCACAGCGAGCAAGAGCCCCCAAAAGAAGAGCGCGGAGAGTGAAAACCGGCTAGTTTATACCCCTGCAACTCAGACCTTCCTCCCATTGTTATGGAAAGCAGGGAGTGTTAAATGTCCTTAGGTAATCCCTCCCTGCACCTCACCTAGGGCCTTTACTGTGCTAATGTTTTGAGCCGGATGCAGCGGCCCTTAAAGGAGTCCTGCAACAACTCCTCCTGATTAGTTTACTAATAAAAATTGAAAAGGTAAGAAATATTTAGTAATGTACAGAAAATTAAGATAAGAAAAAACAATTCGAATTACAAAATGATAATACATGTTACTTTAGGATCCTAACTTGTTTTTGGACCCAAAGCAAAGTTCAAGACAAAGTGTTTTTAGCTGTCTGATTATAACGGACTATAGTTTGCACTGTCCATAATTTGTGAGAGTCAATTTGCTATATTTTATGTAAAGTCGGGTGTCTGGAACAAAGTCTGTGGGGCTACTTCTGGAACAGCAATAGCGGTGATCATATGAGTATGAGTCTCTGGAGAGCAGCGATCATGAACTCGTTGAATTGTCAGGAACACTGGATCGGGTCTCAGGAACACTGGAACAAGTATCTCGAATTCTGGAACAGGAGTCTTGAGTGCTGGAACAGGTGTCCGGAACATCGGTGTGATATCTTGAACTCTGGAACAGGAGTCTTGAGCGCTGGAGCAGGTGTCTGGAACATCGGTGTGGGCATCTTGCAGGGCTTCTTCAGCAAGGGAACATTGGCATCAGTAACTGTACCTGTAGCTTAGGCGAGACAAAAAACACTTTTCGAGGTTAATCACAAGTAGAGATTTTAAGGCTTTGTAGGGATCCAAGTCTGGGATGGAGAGAAGAACATAAAGAAGCTCCAACATGGGTGGAGCAGGGAAATAAGTATGAGAATTGATGATTTTAAAATTGATAAATCTAGTGGATCAGCAGTGGAGTTTATGAATGTAATAGAGGTTTGTAGTGGTCAGAAATTGAGAAGGTAGTAGTTGAGACATAACATAGACACAACATTAACCACAAACATAATGGCGGCCACCACATGCACATACACGCACACATACATTTGATCGATCAATATCTTACAGCTGTATATGTGACCCATTTAGGGTGATAAATGGTAACGAGTCAAGCGCTTCATGAATATAAAGCCGGCAAATGATGGTGAGAAAGTGTCTTTTCCTGTGAATAGAGCATTGGGAAAAATTAGTTTTGCAAATTATTAAATTTTTAGCGAGCACTGTTTTAGGAGTCTCGGAGTATTAAGCACTGTAGCGCAGGTTTACTGGATTCGAATATCTCATCCTGTGAACAGAATCATTAGAAAAACAATTTTTCATTGATTTAGCAAACATTTTTGTAATGAGCACTGTGATCAGAGTCCACCCATTTTTCCACCTTTTTTTTTTAGAAGAAAGAAAATATTTAGGCTGTAAGGCAAGATATTAGACATGAACCATGATCACAGACTGCAAAACAAGATCATTATTAAAATGAACCAATCCAGGAAGTTTAAACAGCAACTTGCAATTTAAAATTTAAGACTTTATATTGAAAGAATTAGTTGTTTTCTGATTCTTTGAGAATTCTAGTCTTAACAAGTCGCAGAGGAACCCAGAGTTTCTTGGCAGGGTTATCGTCTGTAGAAATGAAAGCATAGCCTCTTCCCGAATGAGGAGGTGACCTGCAATCCATTTATCATCAATTTTCACCCAGATAGGTGAATTGACTGTTTTTTGAGTTTGCATATCTTCTTGAAAGTGACGTTCAGCCGCAGTATAGGGATCTCCTTGAGGTATATTTAAGAAGTTTAAGGTGAATAATGTTAAAGATAAAGAATCCATTGGAGGCATGCTTGTTTTTCGTTGCTTTAATAGCTGAGTTTTAAGCGTTCTGTGGGCATGTTCAACTATTCCTTGTCCTTGTGGATTATATGGAATTCCTGTAATATGTTTGATCTGCCATTCCTCGCAAAAGGATTTGAAGGTTTTGCTGGTGTAAGCAGGACCATTATCTGTTTTTATGGTATGGGGAATACCCATGATGGAGAAGCACTGGAGTAAAAATGAACAAACAGATTTAGCTCTTTCAGACGTCATAGGAACAGCCCATATGAACCGGGAATATGTATCGATGACCACATGAAGGAAAGGTTTGTTGGGAAATAAGTTAGTATGAGTTATATCCATCTGCCACAATTGGTTTGTCTGTAAACCTCGAGGATTTGCTCCTGCTACATGAGATGTACAATGTAAAGGAGCACAGACAGGACAGTTCGCGGACAATTTGTCTAGCTTGTCTCCATGGGATGCCATGGGTGTACATGAAGGCGGCGGGCATTTGTATGTAGAGTCTGGTGCTCTTCCTCAGCTGATTTAAATACTGGTGCTGCCAAGAGATCTGCTGCTTCGTTTCCTCGAACCATTGGCCCGGGAGTCGGTTGTGAGAACGGATGTGGGAGATGTATATAGGGAATGTTCTATTTCGGAGGAGATCTTGTAGTTTATGGAGTAGCTCCTGAATTATAGGATTATGGGCATTTAAAGAAGCAGTGACAATTCCAGGAAATAAACCAACTACATATGCAGAATCACTCACCACATTACATGGGCCAGATACATGGGATAGTAAATGTATCAGGGTGGCGAAGTTCCACTTGTTGGGCAGATTTATAATTTGTATGTACAGTAGTGGTCAACGAAGGACCTGTAATTCCACCCCTTCCTGATGAGGAGCCATCAATATAATACACTGGAGCATCAGGAATGGGAGAGGAGGCGGACAATGGTGGAAATTACAAAAGGTGTCCTTTTCAGAAATTCCCAGGTTTTTCCAGCTGGGTAATGATAAGATATTTCTCCTGAAAAAATCTGCTAAAGCTCTCTGAAGGATTTCACTGAGTGGTAAAACAGCTTCAATTTCTTTTTTAGGGTCAGGTAGTACAATTACATGGGGATCATGTCCAAGTAATACTTGGGTTCTTGATCTTCCCTTAATTATAAGGTTAGCTATCATCTCAAGGTAAGGTGTAGCAGTACTATTCTGCTTGTTATGTAAGTAAACCCATTCTAACGGTCCAGATAATTGGGCTATAGCAGCAGTTGGAGACTCCGGGAGTGTTGAAGACCAAGAACCATACCTTTTCTCCGGGGTTAAATCTGGAGAGGTAAGATTTTTTGAAGCCGATCCATGAAAAAATCTAATTCCTTCTGAGCTTTAGGAGTTAGCTACCTTGGGCTATTTAAAGCAGGATCGCCTTCAAGGGTGTGGAACAGGTTACTGAGCTCACAGTTAGGAATACCAAGGAGGGGCGCACCCAGTTGATATCCCCCAGCAGTTTTTGAAAATCATTCAAGGTTTTGAGCCCTTTCTGACTAATGGAAATTTTTTTGAGGACGCACTGTAGTGCGGTCAAGAGCATAGCCCAAATATTCATATGGAGGCTGCATCTGAATTTTTTCCGGAGCTACTTGTAAGCCAGCCTCTGGTAAAACTGTTTTTACATCATTATATAAATTCTGGAGATCTCTGGAATTATCACAAGCTAGCAGGATATCATCCATGTAGTGGATGATGTATGCACCAGGAAATTTAGCACGAATGGGTCGCAAAACCTCATCAACAAATTGTTGACACATCGTAGGTGAATTAGTCATCCCTTGGGGCAATACTGTTCACTGAAACCTACGTAAAGGACCTTTATGATTAATGGAAGGGACTGAAAATGCAAACCTTTTCAGATCATCTGGGTGGATAGGTATGCTGTAAAAGCAGTCTTTTAAATCTATGATAATTAGCGGCCAATCTTTAGGAATAGCTGCTGGAGAGGGGAGCCCAGGTTGTAGGGCTCCCCATGGGGACCATAGTAGAATTTACATTCCTTAAGTCAATCAGCAAACGCCATTTGCCTGATTTTTTCTGTATTACAAAAAACAGGAGAATTCCATTCTGAAAACGTTTCCTCAATATGTCCTAATTTCAGCTGTTCTTCCACTAGATTTGTTAGCGCCTCTAACTTTTTTGGTATTGAGGGGCCACTGTGGTGTCCATATAGGTTTGTCAGACTTCCACTGAATACGGATAGGTGGTGGGCGCTTAACCACAGCGGCCCCAATTAAAAAGGGTTACTCCCGGTGTTAGGCTTATTATGGAGAGCTGGAATTGGTGCTCGACGGGGGAATTGGACGAGGTATGTGGATTACTGCCCCCCACTGCTCCAGCATGTCTCGACCCCCATAAAGTTAAAGGCATAGTGGCTATATAAGGCTTGACCATGGCTACATTCCCTTCAGGGCCAATACACGGCAGCCACCTCGCACTCTGTCGGAGAAGAGAGAGAGGAGATATTGCCTACCCCCGCTCAGGCTATGGGACACTTTCTTTAGGGCCCACTTAGAGGGCCAATACTTGGTGGAGATTATGGATATGTCTGCCCCCTGTATCCAACATGCCTTTGAATTTCCTTTTATAAATTTCGATGGGTATAACCGGCCGCTTGGCCTGAGAAATTCTGGCAGTGTACCCAACTAGATAGTTAGCAGGTGGCTGGTGGGCTTGGTTCTGTGTGGCTGCATAACCAACAATGAAGTTGGCAGAATGGTTGGTACTGTTTAAGCCACCAGCTGTAGGGTGTTCGGACTGACTACACGGATCCTCAAAAAATAATAATAGTTTAGCAAGTGGTTCCCCTTTTTTAAAAGTCCATTTAGTTGGCACAGATATTGACAGTATTATCTCTCCATGAGATTCAGGATCCAGAAGTCCGAAATGCACCATAATTCCCTTAAATTTCAGCCAATCGCTCCCCTGAATTAAACCCATACTACCTGGGGAGCAGGTCCTTTTATCCCTGTTTTTAGCATGTAGGGGTCTTGACTTGGGTATATTGTGACAGTCTTAGGGCAGAGAATGTCGAGACTGCCACTGCCTGATGGGGTAGGCCAGAGAGCATTTATTGACTGTAATTTTGTGGATTCTGATTCGGAGGATACTGGGCAGGTGGAATGAAGGAGAGTGCCCCTGGATTCAGCTGGGCCTGGGGCTGGCCCCCACCCAGTTTCCCGCATTAGGGGGAGGCATAGATGTTATTTGAGCCTGCGGAGCTTGTGGAACCTGGGAGGGGTCCATGTAACATTTCCTATAAAGGGATTATTAGAATGTTGCCCTGTATTGATAGTTTCAGAAGATGGGCAATCTCTACGGGTGTGTCCCTTCTTTCCGCAGCTAAAGCAGGTTATCTGTCCAGATGAAGCCTGAGGCTGACTTCCGCCTCCAAGACCGACAGTCTCTGGCCCAATGTTTTCCTTTTCTGCACCTTGGGCATGGTCCAGGTGGGGCCCTCCGAGGGGTGGAGTTGCGATTATTAGAATAGTTTCTCCGATTATTGTTTATCCTTTGAAGTTTATTGTTTCTCCCCCTAAAGCTGTCTGACATTTTATCCCTCTCCTGATCCTCCTGCTGTATGGGATAAGCCTCTATATCATCCTGTGTTTTATGGGAGGTTAAACCGACATTTCTACAGGCCTTTAGATACCCCATGAGGTCATCCTTTTCCTTAATACTATATAGTAATGCTCGACATTTTTGATTAGCATTCTCATATGCTAAGTTTCGTTTTAGGATTTCTTGTGTGGTTGGGTCTTGAACCTGTCTTTGGATTGTTTCACATAATCTCCCAACAAAATCAAAGTATGGTTCATCACGACCCTGGTAAATTTTCGTGATAGCTACCTAGAAATTCTGGGTCGGAACTACTCTTTCCCACGCTTTTAATGCTGTCTCCTGAACAAATTTTAAAATAGGTTCAGGTAATGTCGCTTGTTTTGCTTTCTTTTTCCATTCACCTTCACCTTTTAGCATGGCAAAAGTTATAGTATGGCCTGATTCCTTTTCTCTTAAAGTGTCAATATTCCGGTTAACCCCATCTGCATACCACATTTGCCATTGCATGTACCGTGATTTGTTTAGACAAGTATGGGCTACCATTTCAAAGTCTCCCAATACCCACTGATCATTTTCGCTCCAATCAGCTAAATATTTTAAAGTATAAGGACTTGATATTCCAAACCTGTCGCAAGCCTTCCTAAACGGGGCTATTGCCTCAATTTTTAAGTCTTCATGAATCGGTTTTACTTTATCTTTAGATTGGTCATGAGAAAGATTGCTGCGCTTTGCTCTTTGATTCGAGCTAACCTGTTCCTCCCGCTTCTTCCTCATCAGAGCTTGTAGTATCTGGCAGAGGAACATCTACCCCATTGAGGGTATTAACTCTGGGGAGATTTTCAGCTTGGGAATTTGCCTCCTCTGGGTTTTCCTGTTCCTCCTCTAAGTTATCAGCCACATTAGAATTCTTTTTAGATTTTTTTTGCTGGGAATGTATACACCTTTTTCAAGTCTACAGCTTTGGGGTGTGTTTGTGAACGGCTTTTAGTTGGTTCACGCCTCAGTATTGGGTATGCGCTAGGTCCTGATTGATAAGTTATGAAATCAGAAATCTCTCTGTGTAACACATCCATTTCTTGGTTTAAGTTTTCAAGTTTCCTATATGTTTCTTCCTTTTGTTCTTTCAATCTTATGTGTAACTTCCAAACCTCCTCTTTCTGTCCATCTATTCTATCTCTCTGTTTGTCAATTTCTTCCTCTAAGATAGTGCTGATTTTATCGATATCCTTCTTCTGCTCTTCAAACTTTACTTCAAATTTTAAATCCTGTTTAATAATTTTACTTTCCTGTTCTTCTAATTTTTCTTTGAATTTTAAATTCTGTTCTTCTAATTTTCTTTTTGAATTTTAAATCCTGTTCTTCTAATTTTTCTTTGAATTTTAAATCCTATTCTTCTAATTTTTCTTTGAATTTTAAATCCTGTTCTTCTAATTTTTCTTTGAATTTTAAATCCTGTTTAATAATTTTACTTTCCTGTTCTTCTAATTTCTTTTCAAATTTTAAACTCTGTTTAATAATTCTGTCCTCAAGCCTTAAGACCAGCCTACCTGTAGTTTTATGATCCTCACTTATTTCTTTAATCGCTGAGTAAACCTCGTCCCTTAAGATTGCATTCAATTTATTACTTTCTTCCCTCTCTCTATTAAACATTGTCCTTACACAAAGGTACTGTTTAAAAATCGCAAGGACCCAGATGATTTGTGAAAAGATAGAGTAGTTCTCAGAAAGGAACTTTATAGACTGGGCTATGTATGGTTCTGAGCCAATAAAAGATACAATGTATCTATACCATGAGATATCCATCATTTTACTCTCACGGTTCGGAGGCAGATGATCTCTGTCCGATGATAATTAGACCAGACGATGTTCGTGGTGCCCACGCCAGGGATGCCAAATGTCGGGCGCTCCGCCGGGGTCCCCGACAGTGCCGGGAAGCGAAGTTCCCTTCTACCTCCGAAGCCGGCGAGGAACGGATGAAAACTCAGGAATCCGATGCAGTTTTAAAAGGCTTTACTTATCACAGGTTCAGGCATACAAATCAGCAAAAGGAAAAACCCGATGCTTAGGATTCCGGGCTAGAACCCCAGCCACGTGTAGGCCAAGATGGCGACCACCACGTGTAAAGCTTCCAAGCAGGGCAAATGCTCACAGCGAGCAAGAGCCCCAAAAAAGAAGAGCGCGAGTGAAAACCGGCTAGTTTATACCCCCTGCAACTCAGACCTTCCTCCCATTGTTATGGAAAGCAGGGAGTGTTAAATGTCCTTAGGTAATCCCCTCCCTGCACCTCACCTAGGGCCTTTACTGTGCTAATGTTTTGAGCCGGATGCAGCGGCCCTTAAAGGAGTCCTGCAACACGCGGCGGTTTTGAGTTTTGGGATGTTCCCTGAAGCACAGGGCTCAAGGGTCAGTCTGGGGTGAAACCAAGGCAGTTTGCCTTGGTTCCCATTGATGGAGTTTCCCGCCTTCCCTGGGGCAGCTTGGGGTCCGCGGAGACGCAAGAATCACACACACACCTGTGGGGGAGTGGAGGCGTTCCCAGAAGCGCAGGGCCCAAGGGTGGTTCGGGGTGAAACCAAGGCAGTTTGCCTTGGTTCCCGTTGATGGAGTTTCTGCTCTTTCCTGGAGCAGCTTGGGGTCCGCGGAGACGCTAAGAATCATACACACACCTGTGGGCAAGTCTGACCATCTTGCAGGTGGGCGGCCACGCGATCTTTTGGCATCCAGTGGGATCCAATTGGTAAAGGCTCTAGTCCAACGGTCATCTTCAGATCACATTATATGACCAGCCCATCTGAATTTTGATGTTCTGGCAGATAGGACAGCATCCTTGATTTTAGAATAGTGACAGAGGTCGGAACTCCGATTCCCTCTCTCACTTGAGTGAGGCGTGATATTCCAAACATGGCTCTTTCAATTCCTCTTTTGGAGACCCAAGTGGTATTCTCATCCTGCTTTTTGTAAGGCCCAAGTCTCTGAGGCGTATGTCAATGCAGGGAGAACAGTGGAGTCAAAGAGGTGTGCCTGTAGCCGGAGGTTCTTTGTTCTTTTGACTATTGTTTCGATGTTTTTGAAGGCAGTCCATGCCACTCTTTTTCCTCCTGCGCAACTCAGGTTTCAGGTCATTCATCATGTTGACTTCTCGACCTAGGTACACATAGCTGTTGCATTCAGAGATGTTCATTCCATTGAGAGTGAATGGGGCCTCTGGAACTAGTTCATTTCTCATGAACATAGTTTTGTTGAGATTCAGCTGTAGACCTATCCTTCCACATTCTCCGTCAAAGTCTGCCAGCATTTGTGCCGCTTGGTTGATGTTTGGTGTTATTAGAACAATGTCATCAGTTAAGCATAGGTGGTGTAATTGCTGACCATCTATCTTCACTCCCATTTTTTCCCATTCTAATTGTCGCATGATGATTTCGAGGGTGGCGCTGAAATGGTATCACCCTGCTGAACCCCTCTTTTGACTTCGATGATCACTTCCCTGTAGAATGGTGAGATCCTAGTGGTGAAACCGTGATATAGTTCACGAAGGATCTTTATGTATTGGGTTTGAGCCCTGTTTGACTAGGGGCTTTTATGACCGCTTCAGTCTCCACAGAATCGAAGGCTTCCTTTAAATCAATGAGCGTGAGACAGAGCGGCATCTTGAATTCTCTATAGACTTCAATGAGTTTGGTTATCGTGTGGATATGGTCGATTGTGCTGAATCCTTTTTGGAAGCCAGCCTGCTCGCATGGTTGTTCTTCATCTAATGTTCTGCCAATCCTGTTCAGGATGATTCAAGTGAACAGTTTGTATATGAAGGACAACAGGCAGATGGGGCGATAGTGGCCAATGTCGTGAATGTCTCCCTTCTTGAACAGTAGAACTGTCCATTTATATATATGGTTTTGGGGGTCACACCCAGTGGTATTTGGAGCACATTTATGACAAGACATTTCCCTGAACCCAGGGTTCACTCTTGGTGGGGCGGGGGAATCATCAGATGCTGGGGTGGGAGTGGTAGTCAAATTTTAATTAGCAGGGGCTGGAGAGATACTATAGAGAGCACTAGCTTTTCATACTGCCTACCTGAGTTCAATCCTGGGTATCCTATATGGTGCCCTGAGTCCCTCCAGGAATGATCCTTGAGCACAGAGTCAGGAATAACACCTGAGCATCAGTAGGTGTAACCACCCTCCATTCTGACCCCGCCCTCTCCCACACACACAAATATGTAAACAGACAACAAACCAGAGCTGGCAGCATGCAAGGTGCTTGCCTTGCATGTACTATGTCTCCAGCCTCTACATATCTAGTTTCTTATGATCAAAAACTCAACTTGACAATGCAGATTAACATTAGGGGAAAAAACGGTCAATTATCTTTCATGTGCATGTGGGGTGAGAGTGGTGGGGGCCATGTGAAGATACAACCTGTAAAAAGAACAGAGCAATATGTTGACAACACTTTGCAGACAAAGAAATTCTTGAGATTTTTACTTTGACACTAACTTTGTAAGGAGCTCAAAGGTTTCTTTACACATGCTAAATTGGCCTAGAAATCCTTGGCCTGGACCTGAGATGGCATCTTCTTTCTGGCCCAGGGCCAAGGCCTGCCACAAGGGGAGATTTGTTTTCTCCTTCTTGTGAGTCAGAGGCTTAAACACTTGTTTCTTCATCTGGTACTCCTCAAGCAACTTGAACTCCAAGTAATCAACATACTTTTATACATTTGGGGAAGATTGGCCTGAAAATGTACAGAAGACCAAGCAAAATGGACAGAATTTAGACTAGAAGTTCAGAGAAACATTGATAGATTGGTTTACATGAGACCAGAACAAAATAGTGATACCAAGATGGACTCCAGAGTGTCTAGTCCCTGGAAGGGAGCAAGTGATTAGGAAGAAGCCTCTGACCACACCTGACTTGCCCCAGGAGGCTCCATCTGTGGCCTGTGTCTGGCTCAGTGTCAGAGATCCCTGGTCTGACATGTCTGAATACCACATTAGTTGGTACCGTGGTTCTGTTGGTGTGGAGGAAGTCTGGGGGTGACAATAAAAAAACAAACTGCTGTTGTTTCGGACTGAGTGACATCTGGAGTTTTGCAGCACTTCACTGATGATGGAGTTTGTCCTAGAATATGAAGTCCAATCCACTTGCAAAACAGAGAAATTCCAGATTGTGACCTCCAAATACTTGTTGGCCTTTCATCTGAGGACCCAAGAGCATTCGAGATAACAGAACTGTCCAAGAATGCTGACGACATTTCCTGAGAAAGTGCTAATTGTTTACTTTGCAGGCCTCTAGTATCCCAGTCGGTCCTGTGCCAGAAAAGGACAACAGAAGCTGGACTTGGAAGGCTGAGAATAATCTGGAAAGTATACTGTCTCCCGCTTCACAGCAATGATCAAGTATTTGTCTCTGTCCCTTTGAGCAGCACATACCTCTCCACTCCATCAGCCTCAGTGTAAAGCTGAGTTCTCCTACCTGCAGGCTGATCCCTAGGCCTCTCATCCCCCTCAGCAGCCAGTAAGGAGTGTGTCTCACATTCAAACTCATGAACATGGTTTGGGCCCCAAGAACTTAGCATCCACACCTCTCTGGCCCACCAGCAGAATTCCACTCTCAGAGAACTTTTGGAAGTACCTGGGGGGCCATGTTCACAAGAGATAATTCTGATACCAATACTGAAAGTCGTTGACACCAGCAAGATTGAATCTGAAAAAATCAAGAGTCCCTTGCCATGACACACCACATCTGAAGACAGCCCATCGCAGAGATGTGTTTGATGATCTACAACAGGTCTACAACTCTTGCATGTTCTTCTTCCTAGGTTGCTCTGCCACTGTCGCTAAGGCTCAGGTTTTGGGGGTTGAGTGTCCTTTAAGGTCCTTTCCACTCAGGTGTCCCATGAATGTGGTTTTATGTTTTTTTTCTGAGAAAAGGAGAAAGTCCACGGGTATGAGTGCAAACCTTAAGCGTATGTTGGGGCCTCCTTAGTTTTGCTCAGTGAGCCAGAAGTGTCCAAGCTGTGTCTTAGGTGAGCAGGAGCTCTACCCTTTTGAGCTCTCCCCTTGCTCCAGAAGAACATTATTTTTAACAGTAAGAGTTGACCAGCATCATTTAGATGGTTTTAGTCTCTTGACTTTTCTTTTTCTTGTTGGCATTTTTCCTCCTCTTTATTGATCACTGACTGCAATAACTCCATATTTGCAACTCACAAGTCCTATTTTCCGGGCACAATTGATTATCTTTCCAATTCATTTACTGAATCCTTTAATATTACCTAGACTTCCCAAGTGATTAATCCTTAGGGTTCTTTCCCCTCTATTTCTCTTTAAAATTTCACTTTATTTATTTGTATCCTATAGTGTATACCTATAGCACAGAATATTTTATTTAGTTTTATTTGCTCTGGAAATTGCTAACTTAAGTAAAGAGTTTAAAAAGTGAAAAATATTAAATTTGGGGATTCTAAAAAATGATACACATTGCATTAAAATGTTCTTCTAGTTCACAGCATATAAAATGTATATACACCAAGCTTTGGAGGAGTCATGAGTTTCCCAGGACAATGGGCTGGTTGATTGGAAATTTCCTTTGTTCTTCTAGCCAAAATCATGCTAAAACCTCTAAAATTTCTAGTTTGGTTGTATTAAACCGAGAGTGAATAAGTATCTAGTGATACTTGAGAAGGGATATGTGTGATTATGTTCTTACAATGACACATAAGCCTGGAATAAACAGGTAGGGGGGAGCACCTGCAGGCAAACCAAACAGCTGCCTCTTACTCCTATATGGGAAGATCAGAGTGGGGCACTTGTAAGTAAATCCGTCTGTCACTTGCTCCCCATCCACTCTCTCCAGTCTCTCAGATCCAATCACACCCTCTGAGCCCCTTGGTGCTACTTCAGAGTGCCCTGCCCTGCTCAGCCTCTGGGGGAACCCTTTCCAGCAGACATGTTGCTTGGCTTCTGGGTTCAATGCCTTGTAGCCTGCTTGGTCCCCTGAGTCCTCCAGGAGTGATCTCTTAGCACAGAATCAAGAGTAAGCCCTGAGCACCACCGGTTGCCACTCCCCTACAAATAATAACAATAACAATAATAATAATAATAATAATAATAATAATAATAATAATAATAATAGTAGAGTAATGCAAAACCTCTTTATGAACCACTAAAAGGTGCTGATGTTGAGACCCTAGACTGGAATAAACTGTGAACTGATATTTCAAATTTTTTAAAGATCATTGCATTTCAGCTCTATATTTTCACCTTTACAAAGCTGAAAAGCAAGAAGTGGCACCATTAATCCCAAAGTTGGTAGAAACTAAAAAAAAAAAAAATAAAGGTTTATAGAAAGTCCTAGACCTGCAGCCTACTTATCTAAATAACTTGACAGTGTGGCCCAAGGTTGGCTAGGAAGCATTCAGCATGGCAGCAACTGCTCTTATAAGAGTCCACAAAACTTAGTCTGGTACAGCCACTAGAAGTCAGAGCTGTGCTTTGCGCACTGTTAATGACCCTAGAGGTAATCCTGGGTCTCCTCTCCTGGCCCAACCTGTTCAGCATCAGGAACCTACCCAGGGGAAGGACTGGCAGCTTGACTTCACACACACACCTAAATGCACAGTGTACAAATACTTATTGGTTCTTATTGACACTGGCATGTCAATAAGACATGGGGCAGAGCTGCTACTAGCTCTCCCCTGTGCCCAACCGCTCACAAGGAGCCCAGGAGAGATGGCGGGTTCTAGCCCTGGCCCGCCAGTCCAGCAGAGCCTTGCAACAAGCCAGACGACCCCCCCACTCCATGAGGGCCTCCATTTTCCACATCCGACTTCTCTCTCGTCAGAACTCCACCCAGCAGACCAGCCTATCACAATCCGGCTCATTGAAATCCACCCTGCTGCAGTCTTTTTTAATCCGGCCAGGTATGCTGATCCAGAGACAGACATGGGGCAGAGCTGCTACTGGCTCTCCCTGTGCCCAGCCGCTCACAAGGGAGCCCAGGAGAGATGGCGGGTTCTAGCCCTGGCCCGCCAGCCCAGGAGAGCCTTGCAACAAGCCAGACGACCCCCACTCCATGAGGGCCTCCATTTTCCACATCCGACTTCTCTCTCGTCAGAACTCCACCCAGCAGACCAGCCTATCACAGCCTGGCTCGGCGTGCCACTTGTGGCCGCGTAGTTCATCATTAAATGCTGGACTTAGAGATGACTGCAAGAGTATGCTACCTGCGGCAGAGCCTGGCAAGCTACCCGTGTTGTATTTGATATGCCAAATACCAGTAACAATTATAGACCTCATTCGGGAATGGATTGTGGCTCTTTATGTTCCTGGAGCAAGCAGATGCCGTTGGGCTCTACTAGCATGAGTCAGTACATATGGAGATGTTACTGGGGCCCGCTCGAGCAAATAGGATGAACAACGGGAAGACAGTGACAGTGATTGACACTGGCAGAGCCTGGAAAGCTACCCGTGTCATATTGGATATGTCAAATACCAGTAACAATCATAGACCTCATTCCCATGACCTGATGGAATGGTTTGATGCTCTTTATGTTCCTGAAGCAAGCAGATGCCCTTGGGCTACACTTGCCTGTGACTGGACGTATGGAGATGTTACTGGTGCCTGCTCGAGCAAATTGATGATCAATGGGAAGTCAAGTGATCAAATGATTGACACTTTCACTGGTTGGGTAGAAGTTTTCCCCATCTGCATGGAGAAAACCAGAGAAGCATCTAAACAGTAACTTGGGAAATAATTTCTAGATTTGGCTTACCAAGATCACTACAAAGTGACAAGGGCACTTCTTTCATTTCAAAAAGTTATGCAAAATTGAGCCTCTGCTTTAAAAACTAAATTATTAGTTCCTTGCATCCTGGTATATCCAATCATTTGATCATTTTAGGTCATTTTAAAGAACAGACTTAATGGACTCAGAGAGGTAAAAACAAAAATTAAGTGTTTCTAACTTAGGACGAATGCAGCAAGCCATTCTACAATATGGAATTGCTATTTTATCTTACCCAGATAGAAAATTGACACCAACCAAAATTCAGCCTGCCAGTTGAGTCATATTAAGAAGCTGGAAAACTAGATGCTTTTCTGACCAACTTCTGCCTAAATGGAAGAGACCTTATCAAGTTAAGCTTTCCCAGTGCTGGAAAACTTAATAGAATTTCTAGTAGTAATTGTTATAGGAAGTGAAAATTGCAGTTTCAGATCTTAATGTTCTCTGTAATATTGTTACTTTTTTGCTTGGGGGATGTTTTGTCCTGATGCACTGCGATCTAAATCACCACACTATGAATGTAGTGGGGAAGTTAAGGGCATAAATAGGTTGCTGAGCAGGTAACTAGGAAGCAGGACCTCAGAGTGACCCATTCTAGGGCCTGGGCAGAGATAAATGGGCAGTACATTGTAAGGTATAATTCAAAATAGGAAGAAGGACCTAAACTAGCCTTGTTACCTCTTGAGGAGATAGGGGCCACTGAAACAATTAGTACATCAATTCATATCTAGATGGAACCTAAGACAAAATTTACTAAACACAAACATTCCTAGTACAGGGGCCCTCTTAATGTACACCTCCACAGCGTGAACTGCAGAGAAAGAGACAATTGAAAAATTCCACTCTTATGTCCTTCTCTTTATCTCACCATTTGCTATAACACTCCCCAGCCCCCTAAAATCCTATAAATTGTGCCTTGAATCTCTATTCTGGGTAGTAGCTTCAGGTCAGCTCGCCTAGCTGCTGTCCATCTAACATTAATTCGTTAAATCTCCTTGCTTTTCCTGCAAAGATGGCTTTTCTGTGATTAATCAAGCGAACTCCATTACAACAGGTTCCTCTCTCAAGGATGAAACCTGCTCCATCTGTTTCATCCAGGGCAACACTCTAATCAGGGGTGTCAGACTTCGGTGCTTTGAACTCATTGAGAACTTGAAACTCCTTCTTAAGAAAACCCAACACTGAAAAGCTAAGTTTTTCGGTTAACTTCTAGTATGTCTTCTCAAGTAACCAGTAAAAGAGGTAAAACAGTTTATTTTGAACAGGTTGACCAGAATGCAAAAAAGACACCCAAACTGCAGCCAACGGTACTCTGGTGCTCTGCCTCGTTAAAACACTCTGCCCGCCCAAGGACACAGAAAAGGTCTTTTTTATTCCTCCAGTTCCGAGCATGTTCTCTCAAACTTTCAGACTGATGACTCTGGCCCCAATCAATCATTGCCTGGGTCTATTAATACTAAATTAGCATGAGATTTCACAAGCTTAAATAGGAAGGGTTCTGCCCTTTGCATGAAGAAGGTACAGAAAACAGCCCACCACCTGTGACTTAAGTGGGTAAGTGCGGTAATGATGCAGGTAAAAAGATGGAGGGAGGCGACTGCTAACGTTTTGGGGAAAACAATGTCTGAAACCTAAACCAGCCTTTAACCCAAAAGACCCTCTACAGGAGCCTGGAAAACCATTGAGATGGAGAACTCAGGCCAGGTGCTAGAAGGCTGGGAAGGAAAGGTACCTGGAGTGCCTGGAAGAGGCTCCATTGCTGGAGCAAAGGCCATGCAAAGAATAGCAAAAGACCATCAATTGCTCCAAGCCCTCTCCCTTTGCAACAACCCTGGCAATGCACTGGGTGGGGGTGGGGGAGTGCAGTTTCGGGAACTAGATAAAATAACTTGGCAGAGGAAGAGGTGTGAGTGTGCCACAGGTATCTCCCCTTTTTTCAAAAAACAATTTTTCAGTTGGCTGGTTTGCAGTACTGTTACTAGCAGTTTCTCATGCATAGTTCCCCAGCACATCTACCTTGAGATGTGTGCTCATGCTGCCCGCATCTCCCTCTTGAGATGTACTTTCATGCTTTAGAACACATTTCCCCACTTGGGGAAACAGCCCACCTGCATTTGGGATGTGTATTGACTTTCCACAGCCTGGAGAAGCCTGTATTCTCTCTGATCACGCATCTAAATCTCCCTCTCTCCTTCTTGCCTTTTATTCCCTCAAGAAACTTGTTTTACTTAAAAAAAAAAAAGATTTAGAAATGCAATGTAAGATACTTAAAGGAACTTATTCAGTTCCATTTGCAAATGAAACTAGACCTTAAAGTAATGAAAAGAAATTGCTAAATGCTGAACTTAAAAGTAAAAGATGATAACTGGCATTGGTTAACTGAATTCAAACACTTGAGGGAGAACCAGTTTGGTAACAATATTTTTAAAAAATTTAAATGGTTTCCTTTTGTTGAATCTTTTTTTATATCAAAACCACCCCTAAAGACACAAAAGCCTTGAACTGAGAGTATCACATTTCTTGGGGAAACAGAAACCATCTGACAAGCACCCCATCATCTCTTGTTAACAAATCTATAAGCTGCAGTCATCACGTTTCTTGTTTCTCTCTGTTCTTGGGCTACAGCTGGTGGTGCTCAGGGAACCATATAGTGGTAGGGACTGAATCTGGGGCTCCCAGATATGAAGCATCAACGCCAACCTTTCGAGCCCTCTCCCAGCCCTGCCCACCATTCTCTCTTCCTTCCAGAATGTGACAAGGCTGCATTCCTGCTGTTACTGCCCGTTGCTCCTCTCCCTCCCTTGGATGTTCCCTTTTTCACACCAGCAGTTTCCTCCTCTCTGACTGCTGTCATCAGTGTGCACAAGCTAACAACACAGAAACCAGAGAGCATACCGGCTGAATGAAGAACCACTTACAAGAGAGAACAAAAAATGCGCAGATAAATAAAATCATTTGGAGTCAAATTATTTGTCTTTGTCCTAAAGAATTAAATCCATTAAAGTCACTGGTAGAAAGGAAGTGATGAATATTGAAATAAGATTCCTCTCTGTTGAAGGACCAGATAAATAGTTTAGGGTGTATGGTGCTTTCCTTATATGCAAATAACATGGGTTTAATTCCCAGCACCCCATATAATCCCCTGAGCACCACCAAGAGTGATTCCAGAGTTCAGAGCCAAGAGTAAGATCTTAGCAGTCAGGTATAGTTAAAAAACAAACCAACAAAAGCAAAACCCAAAAGATTCCTCTCAATTACTCACCCAGGCTGATTTCACCTTGACTTTTCATTTCAAAATTGAAGGAAAAAATCAAAAACAAACCTTATTCTTAATTTTTTTATTCATGTATTTAGTTTTTTGTTTTGGGGGCCACACCCAGATCATTCCTGGTTTTGCAATCCTGATGGTGTTCAGGAGAGACCCACTGGGGCACCTGGGACTGAATCTGGATTGACTGTATGCAAGGAAAGTGCCCTTCCCATTGCACTGTCACTCTGGCCTCAAGAGCTTACTTTTTTGGTTTGTTTGTTTTGTGTTGGTTTTTGGATCATACCTGGCAATACTCAGGGATTATTCCTGGTTCTGCAGTCAGGAATCACTCCTGGCAGAGCTCAAGGGACCATATGGGATGCTGGGTATCAAACCTGGGTCAGCTGAGTGCAAGGCAAACACCCTACGTGCTGGTTCACAGCAAAATTGAGCAGAATGTAAGTAACTTCCTATATAGCACCCAGTCATCCCCTCATCAATATCTTCTACCAGAGTGATATATTACAAATGATGAAGCTACACATTCTCATTAAGACCAAGTTTACCTTCATATTTGCGCTTGCAGTGGTGGACATTCTCTGAATTTGGACAAATGTCTAATGATGAGTATCCATCATTATTTTTCATGTGGAATTTCATGGTTGTCAATTTTTTGGTGCTGTTTATTCACCCTTCCCTCTGCTTTCACCTCTTACCACCTGTCAGGATCTTGGTCAAGTCGGAACCATGCATCTGAATGCACATGTTGAGGGGTCCAGATGGGAATGAGCTCTTAGTTTGGGGACCGAAAAGCAGGACTTGAAGGCAGGGGTTCTGGTAATGGGACTGAGAAGGAACACAGGTCCTTGAGCACTTGAATACAGGATTGAGTATTTGTAGGGAAAGAGGCTTTGGCACAGACTTGGCTTTGTCTTGATTCCAAGTAAGAGTCTCCCCAAGTCTTTCCCAGTGAGCTCCCAAGACTGTAGAGGGGTCAGAGAATGAGAAAGCCAGCAGGGTTCAGTTAGCTAAAAGGTGTGGTCATACTGCTGCTGCCCCCAAAGCCCAAGAGTGTTGCTGCAATGACTGAGGATTGCTCGTACTTGGTTGTGGGGCTTGTGCACACGCAGTTGCAGATGCTGGAGATCACACACTGTTGTGACACTGACCTTAGTACTGGGCCCACTCTCAGTATGGGCCCTCCCAGGGCCAGGGCAGACTCAGTCTCAATGGCTCATGATTGCGAGTTACAGGCTGTCTTCCCTCACTTGGTAATAGGAATGAAATCCCTCCAAGTCTGTTCATTGTTGGAGAGTTCAGGTTTTATTTATTTTTTTTTAATATTTGCATTCTTGGGTCACATCCAGCAATACTTAGGGTTATCCCTGGTTCTGCACTCAGTAATTACTCCTGGTGGTGCTTGGGGAACCAGAAGGGATGCTAGGGATCAAACCCATGTTGGCTGCAGCAAGGCAAGTACTCTACCACTGTACTATTGCTCCAGAGTCTCAGGGTTTTTTAGGGCTAAGTAATACTTAACTGTCTGATGCACCAGTTTTTGATCTAGCACATCTTGGTTATTAAAACTTACAAACTTCCTCCTTAGGAAAACCTCCTTGGAAAATTAAAAAAAATAGTAATTCCAGAGCAAACAGATGTTGAGTGCTGACTGAATTACATTTGTGGGGTGTAAGTCACTCGTTTAGTAGGTGTTGGTTGGACTGGAAGGTTTACTCTGCATGAGGAAGCCACGTTAGTTTTTGATACAACCTAACCTGACTTAAAAACCCAATGCTCGATATTGCATAAAATAAGAATTTCCAGCAATGGGCAAAGCACTGTTGAAATCTATAGTACTGTTTGGTCATTTAAAATTTTACCTAGCAAATGTGTTTTTTAAAGATCTCAAATTGTTCTTTTGCCTGCCCAGTTGCATCATCATCATCATTATCATCATCATTGTCATCGTCGCTGTCGCATCATCATCATCATGCTCATCTTCGGAAGAAAAATGAAGTACAGAAGTTACTGAAAAAAAAAAACAGATTCCTGGCAAGGAATAGTCTCAGATGCAAATGTTTTCTCCTTTGAGGCAAATAGTTAAGAAAATTGATGAATGATTCACTATCAAATCAGTGTTTCTCAACTATTTCTCTGAGACTGTATGCTCGATTAAGGCATCCAGTTTTCTGGGTTAGTTTCTGTATCATGGTCCTCAGTGATTATTCGCTGAAATTAATAGCAGCTCATTCATTTCAACTGTTTACTTTCAAATGAGAAGGAACTCTATGCCCAGGGTGCCTATGCCTGCAATTGTATTATGAACAAGACAACAGATAGCAATCAGCTTCGGAGATAACTCCCAACCCTCTCCAGCTAGAGATGAATTGATATATAGGGCCAAAGCTTTATTTTGTGTGACACCATTCTTATCAACAGCTCAAGGATGGACTTGACACACTGCTGAAGTTAACACGGGCCACTTAGCTATGAATTCAGAAAGAACTGAGTATAGGCTGGCACTCCTTAAAGAGTGCTCTCAGCAAGATGCTCAGTCATTCCAGATTCCTTATCTGAAGACTATGGAGATGATTGGCTGATTTTAAATGTTAATTATATTTAGAAACAACGTCCTTTTTTAAGACTAAACTCCAATCTCATGTTCATTTACTTTCAGATTTAGCTTTTCTAAAATAGGACACACTATATCTTATGCATAATACCTATGGGTTTAAGGTATAAGTTCGTCTTTTGAGACAGAATAATGTAAGATGAATGCGGTGGTGAAGGTCAAGATACATGTGAATTTGAGGATAAGCAAACATTTAAGTCTGAGTCCTTATGTACAGATAGGACATCAATTTTTCTCTACATTAAAAAAAGGATACAATAATCACATATATTAGGATGGCTACTATTACATGAGAGGACAAAACACTGCAGGGATGTGAAGAAACAGGAGAGACTGTACATGTTTGTAGGACTGCACTGTGGAAAACAATATGGAAGTTCCTTAAAAAATTAAAAACAGAGTTACTGTATTTTTCAGCAATTTTACCACTGTGCATATGCACTAAGGAATTTTAAGTGAGAACCACTCAGAACTGGAGATGATCAGGATGAATGAAGTGAGACAGAAGAAGGAAAACACCAGATGATTTCATTTATCTGTGGTATATAGAAGAATATAAGGAGGAGGGAATGGATGGTTGTAAAGGGGGAAATATCCAGATCGCCTTTGACCCTTGGTTATAGAAATGGAAGGGAAGGAAATAAATAGAGAGGGACGGAGAAAAGAGAGAGCAGGTAGGAGGTCATAGGGATAGAGATCGGGTGCCTAGATCTCATCAATGGGGTAAAGGTATGGTATAGGTATATTTTACATGTACATATGTGGTATATGTGTGTATGTATATATGTGAGATTTTATATATATGAGAGCTGCTACTGGTTTTCCCTGTGCCCAGCCGCTCATGAGGTGCCCAGGAGGGATGGCGGGTTCTAGCCCTGGCCCACCACCCCAGCAGAACCTTGCAAGAAGCCAGACGACCCCCCTCCCACCACTCCATGAGGGCCTCCATATTCCACATCCGGACTTCCCTCTCGTCAGAACTCCACCCAGCAGACCAGCCTATCACAGCCCGGCTTGCACGGCCGCAAGCCGCTGCTCGGTTCATCAATAAAGGCAGGATTTTGAGATGACTACAAGAGTATGCTACCCACACGGCAGAGCCTGGCAAGCTACCTGTGTCGTATTTGATATGCCAAATACCAGTAACAATTATAGACCTCATTCCCATGACCTGATGGAATGGTTTGAGGCTCTTTATGTTCCTGGAGTAAGCAGATGCCCTTGGCCTCTACTAGCATGAGACAGGACATATGGAGATGTTACTGGTGCCCACTCAAGCCAATCAGTGATGGACGGGAATACAGTGATACAGTGATATATGAGACAGAGAGAGACAGAGACGGGGGAGAGAGAGAGAGAACACCAACAATGCTGCGAGCATAAGTCTAAACTGCAAAACCAACTTGAGAATGTCCCCACCCAGGAGACTGGGGAATGGGGGGAGAAGCTGCACTGGTGGAGGGAAATGGACAGAAGTGTGGAATCCCAGAATCCCACTGGTGATGGGACTGGTGTTGGGACACTACACCCCTGAATCTCAACTACAACTATGCAAATCATAGTGCCTTAATATTTGATTAAAAAATAAATTAAGGTGGGAAAACCAAGGAGATAGTGTAAGTCCAAGTTCATGCCCACATCACTTATAACGGCCAAAATATAGACGCTACCCAATTACCTCTTGAAGGATGAGTGGAAAACAAGACGTAGCATATATATGAAATTGATGCCTCAAAGGAAAGAAATTGAGACATCCATGGCCATGAAAGAAACCTGAGGTCTCTACACTAAAGAAATAAGCCAGCCAGGAACTAACACTCTGTGAGTCCATTTACATGTTCAGTACCTAGAGCAAGAAGACTTGTACAGACAGAAAAGTTGAGTTTCCCGGCTGGGGACAAGGTGTATGTGGGACCCAGAGTTGTTCAATGAGTTTCAGTTTCACAAAAAGTCAGGCATTGTTCTACTTTGGAACTTAATCTGTGTGTGTGTGTGTGTGTGTGTGTACAGAAAATAAAATAACCACAGTACAGTAACATACCTGTATCATGGAACTTAATCTAGTCTGAACGTGTGTGTGTGTGTGTGTGTGTGTGTGTATAAATATAAAATAATCATAGGGAGTAGGAATCTAGAGATTCACAAGAAGTTCTCAAGAATTTTTCTGGATGATCAAGATGATGAATTTACTATTCTGTGCATCCATTCTCCTGTTAATTGACTCTTACACTTTCCTAAACATGCCAATTATGCTTTTAACTGGCATTTTTCATAAAAATGACTGAAGAAAAATTTTAATACCATCAGGAAAACAAAATCAGAAACCTTTTATTACTGCCATTATAAACTGATTTGGCATGGCTTTTTATTAAATTTCATTCCATGCCATTTATAATGCACAAGGCATTTTTTCTATGTATTTTTCATTCTGATAATTCCTAGCTACAGCAGAAAATTTGGAAATGATTAATACGCATGAGGAAGAAACAAGCACCTTTGATACTTCAAAATGGAAATTTCTACAGTGACTAATATCACCATCTCCACCTTGAAGTGAAAAGCAGTCTTAAGGTCTACTGCATGCAGTTCCCTGGACAAGTCCAGACGCACTTTCAGCAAAGACACTTTCAATAATACAACTGCCCTGC
Source organism: Cryptotis parvus (assembly GCA_021461705.1). NCBI lineage: Eukaryota > Metazoa > Chordata > Mammalia > Eulipotyphla > Soricidae > Cryptotis > Cryptotis parvus. The sequence continues at coordinate 53,901 of JAJIBD010025799.1, read as the reverse complement.
TAGAGACAGAATCTGTTGCTGTCCGGAAGGCTATCCCATAGCTCAGTTAACACTTTAGTTGGCTTTATCACTTCAAGGTCATGCCTTTCTAATTTTATTATAGTCTACAGTTCATAGCAATGAAAGGGAACTCTTGGTCTTTGTAGAATGAATAGTAGTAGCATCTGAAGTTCATCTGTGATCAGCTTTTGGTTGAAACTATTTGCTGTTAAAGTCTATAAGCAGATGTGGTCTGGAAACTTGGATTACAGCTGGTTTCATTTGGGTATGTAGTTTATTAACATATTTCTCCCATTCATTACAAATATTAAAGAAGCTGTCAAGAGCCCTATCATTTTACACTGTGAATGCAAAGCTGTTCACTTACCAAAATGCACGATGTCTATACTACTTTCCAATGGCTGTGCAGAAACACTCACTCTGGTTTAGTGTTTCTGAGGCCACAAAGGCACAGACTGTAAAACTTGCTGGACCATCTGGCCATTGATGAGGGCCATAGTATTAGCTTGAGCTCAGGGCAGTCACAAAAAAGACATGGATAGTTAAGTGCCCAAGAAATCAGGAGTGCTTCCTCCTGGGACTTGGGATTTCCTAAGTCACAGACTATCCTTGGAAGGCGACATGCTTCATCCGTCATTTGGGGAGTAAGGTTCTGGTGACTTATTTGGCTTTTGACTTTAGCTGTAGAACCTGGCCCCCAAGCCAAGGATCTGGCTAAATGGCGACTGCCATGAGGAGCCCACGTTTAAAAGCAGGTCCGCAAGTGACCTTCCAGAATAAGCGTCAGGCCTATTTATCGTCAGTCATAACTTGACGTCAAGTAACAGGAGTCTCCAAAGATAGCGTGGGAAACTTTCCAGATAGATGGTACAGTTAGGAGATACAAATGAGATTCCAAATGGAGATCAGGGTCATTTAGGAGTGAAGAAACAAAACATTTAACATTCAAGATCAGACTGGTAGGAAAGGACCTACTGGGGATGTTTATGCTAAGGTGGTGACTCTACAGAGTGGTGGGAACAGGGAAGTGCCCTATAGATTGCTAGTAGACTTGAAAACTACCTCTGGTAGTCCTAAACCTCTGTATGAAGCTCCAAGTAGCTTATTGAAAATCTAAGTGGCCTCTGTCCATATCCAAATGGAAATCTGAGTGATGGGCAAACTTCAGGAAAGAGCTTTTTTTCCAAGTCTTGGACTGAACATTTACACCCCACCTCTGTATTTCTATGCTGAAATCTAATTGCCTGTATGACGGTATCTTTAGGTTGGGTCTTTGACACGCCCTATCAAAGATCACACAAAATATCCTTATGAAAGAGGTCAAGGATCTAGTTGGCTTTCTCTCTGCCATATGAGGATACAACCATAAGTCAAGACACTGGATCACTGGATGAGGGTTTTCTGCAAAATGTGCCCAGGCTGGTATCTGGACTCTGAGACACCAAAACAGAAAAAATAAATCTGTTATTTTATTAGCCACCCAGTTTAGAGTGTTGTTATAACAGACTAAGCTAAGAAAGGGATAATGGCATTGTGAGCCTTAGTGGATTTGGTCTACTTTTGCTTGGTCAGCAGTCATTATGTCAGCTCCAGGCTGAGAAACACAAGGACTTCCTTGCATGGAAGACTGTGTGTGTGTGTGTGTGTGTGTGTGTGTGTGTGTGTGCTCGTGTGTGTTCAACATGCCATCACCTCCCAGAGTCAACAGATGTACCTCCCAAAAAAGGGTCCTTGAAAGAGTTGTAAATTTGCCTGCTAGATGTGGTCAGTCTGTGGTTAGTATGATTTGAGATAGCCCTGTATTACCTGGGTCTAGGCTTCTAGTGGTAGATGGTCTATACATTTAGAAGTAGGAATCTGTTGCAGACATACTTCTTCAAAGCTTGAACTGCTAAACTTACAGAAAGCAGGGAGGGCTAGCTCCCAAACTGCCAGGGTCAGACCACAGAGGTTTTCCTGGAGCTGGAGTCCTACCCCCCCATAGGAGCTCATGGATCAGGAGGCCCAGATGAGCTTCAAGTAATGAGCACAGAGGTTAAGCGATGACACACCAGAGCTATGTAGTCCAGTGATGACTGTGAAGCATCAGTCCCTCAAATGCCCTGCTCAGCTAACTCACACATACCCTGCTGTGACGTAAGCAAAGACTCAGAAAGCTGAATGTTCTCCTGAAAAACACAACTGGGCATTTGTTTCTATCACATGGGATTGGTCAGGAGTCCGCTGCTGGGTGACAGATGCCACGGGAGAGCAGTTAGTGTCTAGCAAGATGCTGGCACTCAAAACAAGCACATTAGTCACTACCATCAAATAAGTCATGCTGGATAGTGCTGAGAAAATGGCTGTATTTACCAAAGGGCATTATTAAAAAAATCCTTTCAGGATTTTCTCTCCTCTTAGTTCTGATCTTTGTTCTAAAGCAATTATTTTGACATTTGAACAAGAGGCAGTGAAATGGTAGACATGATCATGAAGCTGTTAGCACCTATAAGCTAAAACCGAAATTGTACTGGTACCTAAAATGCTTTGTTTGCAAATATGTTTCCTCATATGAAATATGTGAAGGCTCTCATAATAATTTCAGACCTTAGTTTGTGATGTACTCTGGGAGAAGATATGGACTATTGTAGCTTCCCCAGGAATGTGATTTAAGGGTACTTGGCATAAGTCTCATGCAGAGAGATTGATGGCTGTGAGCAGTTCCTGAAAAAATGGAGCACATACACAGAAATGAGTGAATGGAGTCACACAGCTATCAAATGACTGACCTTTATTGTCCTTGGTTTTAGTGCCTAGACATGGAAACAAGATGAGGCTGGGAAATCCTGGATCTGTAAATGATGACCACAGGTGAAGGGGGTGTGGTGGGGGTGTCCACACTCTGAAATACAGGGTGTATCCTGCCTTCATCCCCATCCCAAAGTCCATCAACTGACTCTTTCTGGAATGATCAGTCTAGCCTCCCCTTGTCCTGGGGTGCAGAATCCTTCCAAAATAGTTGTCCTTACCAGCAATTGGATTGTTTTTTCCATGGTAATTTGGTAGAGAAGTGAAAATAACTCATTTACAGCTGTAAGCCTTAAAGTCTGAAAGCAAACTGTGTATGTCTTATGTCCTTTACTTGCCTGTTTCTTTATGAATTGCTATACATAAATCAAAGACTTTCAGTGATTCAGGCACTCATTATAGAGAGTTCCAGCATACGGTCAAAATGGAATACACAAAAGCGAGACTAGCAAAAGAAGGAATTATATTCTCAGACTGTATGGAAAAGATGCATTCTGTCTAAAGTAATGACCTGCCTCACCTGCATATATATTCATATGTACCTGGGCATCCTAAAACATGGGTACTGGACTTCTCATCCTACTATTATCAAAGGCAACAAAAAGATACAAGAGAACTCTCAGGAAAGAGGAATGGTAGATCAATGGCAAACTCACTTCCTCTGGAAGATACCCCGGTTTGGGCTGAAAGGGTGTGAGCCCAATGACCCAGGTTACCGGGTTTGCAATTCTGCCTCTAGCATTGACTTTGGGATGGCTCTATTTGTCTGTGATATGCAGATCTGTTGCAGTACAATGTTGCTCAGAGCCTCTGCATCTTGCCTGGAGTTGCCTCCTGCAGGCCACTTTGTAGATGGGGCAGAGGACAGTTCAAATGTGGCAATATATCTTACCATATATTCTATGTAAGCTGGTATATTTTCTCTCATGCTGCCACAATTATCATGGGACTAGCTAGATATTACCAATATATTTACCTGGCCACGTTGGATCTCTAAGTAATTAGACCAGAGAGAAATGCTGTTTGCCTCCAAGCAAGCATGCATGGTCTCTAATAAGTCTAAATGCTAATGCACAAAACAACTATGAAGTAAAGATGAGACTCTTGTGAAGACTTGGAGAAATATATACCTGTTGTAGGATATTCACTGGTAAAGATACATACTTCTCTATTCTACCCTACAAGGGCTCTTCCAAGGCAGATCTTGGCTGGGCAGTATTAAAATTTCAAAGGACCTAGATGAGATTCTGGGAAGTTACCTGAGGGGAATTGACTCCAAATGCTTCCTGTTGATGGCAGTGGGTCTGTGTTAAAGGGATATAAAAACTGTAGCCTGACCTCTCTGTCACTCTTTCTCCCCTTTTTGCCTTTTTACCCTTTCTCTGTTCTCGTCCCTGTTGGGCCTTAACACATGGTGGCGGCCATCTTGGCCTAGGATTCTGAACCTACACCTGGCCTGGGACCAGCCGGGAACTCTATTTTTTTTTTAAACAAGTATTTTATTTATCACTTGATTTTATTATACCACTGTGAAATATACAATTACAAAGATGTTCATATTTGGGTTTTGGTCATACAGTGTTCCAGCACCCTTCCCCCCTACCAGTGCCTATCTCCCATCACCAATGTCCCCGGTTCCCTCCTCCCTCCCCCAGCCCGCCTCCATGGCAGGTTCTTTATTTCTTTCCCTTTCTATCTCTTTCTCTTTTCCTCCCCTTCCAGATTGCGGATTAAAGAACATACATTAAAGGGTTGTCATGTGTATCTTCTTGCCTGTATCTAATGCTCAGTTCTAGGTTGGTATTAGTACTTTGGACAATTGTTAGCACACTGTTCCATTTTCTGTCTTACCTAGCCTCTGACTCCCACACGTTTGTGATAATTTCCATCTTTGACAAAACCTCCTGATACATGTTTCACTTGACCTTGGATATTGGTATCATAATATATACATATATATTTATTTCATGCAAATAAATGCAGTCATTCTGTATCTGTCTCTCTCCTTCTGCCAGCTTGGAACTCTGGGGCTTTCCTGTTGCTGGACTGTATATCAGAACCTGTCAGAGTAAAGCCTTTTGAAACTTTGCTGGATTCTCGTGTCTTTCTCCATTCGCCGGCCGCCAATCCTCTGGGGCAGAAGGGAATTCCCTGACTGGGTGCCTAGTCCCCTACACAGGCCATCATGTAGTAGCAGTCCCTCAGGCTGCTCTGAGGGGAAAAATGAGGACACCATGTCTGCAGAGGGAACACCCTACACGTATGAGCTATCAGGAGCTCATGAGGACATGTGCCTTGTGCTCTGACCGAGTCTTCCTAGCAGTTGGCCCACTGTGACTGTGTCCCTCTCACCAAGCAAATGGAAGTCAGCAGGGAGTCAACTGGAATGTTAGAGATGAGAATTCTATATGTTTGACCTTAAGACTTATATATTGGATCTTTGGGGGTCAAACTACTGGTAGTGATCAGGGACTGTAAGAGGTGCCAGAGATCAAATGTGGGTTGGTTCTGTGGAAGGCAAGTGCCCTCCCAACTATTCTATCTCTTTGGCTCTGGATGAAACGTTTAATAAGTAATTTCCACAGAGTAAAAAGTGAAGACCAAGCTTGAGATTCTAGTTTCTCTTGGAATTTCACTAATTAAAAATTTATTATTTCAATATACAAAATGTGATGGTAGAAAAAGAAAACATGCAAGTAATAAATGTTAAAGCTCCTCTCTAAAATATGTTTTCACTTAGGCAACGGAGTGTCCAGTAAATGTGGCAGTAATTACTCTCCCATAATTGAGTCAGAGTGTTCTCAAAGATAAATACACACGTGATTTTTGTCATAATGCTTTTTTTTATTACAATATCCAAAAAACGGAGTATGTAAGTTCAAGGGGGTATTAAGACCCCATCTTCCATTGTAGGAATGTGCCACCTCAGGAGTGTATGTTTAAACTATGAAGAAGTTCAAATGTAAAGAAAAAAAGAGAATGCAATTTCTTCATGAACATTCTGTGTCTCTTACTACCAATCACATATTCTTTTGTAAACCCTGAAAAATTTCCCTGTAAAGCAAATAATATATATCGATATTTATATATATCTTGTGTGTAAAGTATCGGTAGCTCCCCTTCCCCCAAAGATCAGCTGTTCTCCACAATCATCTGCATTAGTGTCAACAAATGGCTACAGATACATTATTACTTTGAGAATTAAATACATAATTGTGAAATTTAAACAAGCCAAAGGGCAAGAGGAAGAAAGCACTACGTGGATGGCACATCTGGGGGTGAATTACTAAAACATCTGTCGTTCCCGAGCCACCTCTCTTGGAGAGCTGACTTTCAGGGAAATCCTGTCTTTATTGCAAGCACAGCCCCAAAGGCACTGGGCAGTCCCTCGTGGCCACCTCACCTGGTGGTTCCAGTATTGCTACCAGCAAATGTGCTCTACTCCCTGGGTAATCCGGGAGCCACGACAGGGCCAAGGAGACATCACGAGGGCTGCTGGGATGGGGACTTTCGCGGGTGCTGCCCACGCAGCTCTGTATTTCCAGCATGCTGGCCAGTTCACGGGACAACAGCAGCTTCGTGAGGTCAGCCGGCGCCTGTCTCTCGAGCGAGGGATCTGTTAGCATCAACTTTCTGGACAGACTAAGGCTGCTCCCCTGGGGGAAGGAATAAAGAGGGACTACCCCACCTTACTGGAACTCCCCATTCTCTAGGAAAGCTGGCCAGGAGGGGAGTGGGCTCGCACACAGTGGGGCTTGGGATGGCAAAGGGGAGGTGAATGGAAAACAGGGCCAGGGTTATGAGCGAGCCGGTCCAGGACCAACCACCCAATAGGGGAGCCTGCGTGAGCACCTCCGGCGTGCCTTAGCGTCCCTGTCTGGGCCGGGCTGTGGGCAGTCACTGGAGGGCTCTGACGAGATAGAGCTTCTCCCCATGCTCACTGGTGAAGATGGGCGCCTTCTTGTAGTGCTCCACCAACTCGTCCATGGTGTGGAAGCGCCGCTGCCCGATGCAGTAGACATTGTCCACAAGCTGCACCTTGAAGTGCTTGTTCTTCCCTGGCGCTTTGAGAGACACGGAGAAGTCACTGGGCTGTGGGGGACAGAGAACATAAGTTACTGTGGGGTCAAGGGATGGAGAGAGGCTGAAGCGGGGATGGAAGCGCTCCACTGTGCAGCCCTCCACGGAGGACAATCTGCATCTCACTCCTTTCCTTTCCAAATGCTAACAGCTCCCACAGTGATCATGGCTGAGGGGGCACCCTGAGTTCCGGATGGTCTGGCCGGGAGAGCTGCATGTCGTTTAGCACAGCTAATCCACTTGGTGGGGTTTACCTCCCTGAAGAGTGATAAGCCATGCAATGCCTGGACTGAGGAAATGGAAACTCTTCACTTCCCCAAACTATTCCTGGCACTCTGGGAATTTATTCAACATAGGTAACCGCGGAGCTGGGCTGCTTCTGACTTCTACCCCTGAAAGAAACGAACAAAATTTTTCTAATTCTAGACTACTTGAAAATAAATACTTCAGGAGTGGTGAAAAATTCCAGGTGCATCTTAAATGAGGCTTTTAACATTGTGAGCACAGTTCTTGCAGACCTTATTTAAAAAGGCTGATATTCTGTGATGGTGCCAGTGCGTTACTTAAATTTACACAGGTATACCTTAGAAAGATGCTCTTGTCATGACACTTTCGGGCATAGCTCGTTTGCGGCAGCACCGGCAGGGCCTGACTTTCAATGGGGAATGTCTTTTTGGTGTGGGGGACCCAGTCCCTGAGAAAAGATTACCTGGAGGCCCGCTCACCCCCATCTTAATCTCTGGGGGCTTTCTGTGTCCTCCTCAGGCAGGACTCCCAGAGATCAAGAGAGCAGGCACCAGGCTGCTGTCTCACAGCGAGTCACATGCAGCCCATGAAGTGTGTGCACATTCTGCGGGGCAGTGACTACAGAAACCAGGGACAGTGAGTGCCAGGGGGTCTGAGGGAAGTCAGCTCGGGGAAGGGCTGGTATAACACAAAAGGACCTCAGAAACAACGGAGCTGGTACCCAGAACTTGTGTCTGTAGCTTTCTACCCAACAGACCAAAACAAAACCTTTATGGGAAAAACCCTTCTATACCTACTTCACCTAGGTTTGATGCCTTAGAAATGACCCAAGAAACAGAGAGGAGAGGAAGGCTAATTGAGACCACGCCTCAGTCTTCGTGTTATTTTCTGAATCACAGACTTCTGGCCAGCAGCTGGCAGGCGTAGGGGTGAGGGGTGACATAGAATTAGCAAACTAATTTTTCATCAGGTAGATCAAAAATGAGCTTGATCTCTTAGGAAGGTAGATCTCTTAAGAAGCATTCGTAATGAAGTCCAAATGCCATTGGTGATCCTGCCAACCGGCATCCCATCTTAATAGTCCAAGCCCCACCAAATTAAATTCTAGGCTACCCCAGACTACAAGCGTCTTATTGCATCCTGGTTTTCATACACCTGAAGGGGGCAGATGGATGAAACCAGCCTTAGTGGTCTCAGTCTCACCACCAAATTGCCTGCTCTGGAGGGTTTGGAACATGGGAGTCAAGAGAGGCACCACGTGACAGAACCTTGACGCATGAAGCAGGCCCGGTGCATCAGCATGGACACGCTCCCTATCCTTGTGAACTGGGTGACCCATCCCACAAGGTCCCTCTAGAGCAATAGCTGCTTTCCCTCTCCTCAGAACTACTTAAGGTGTCAAACTTGGCTCCTTTAGACCAGCATCTCAACCTTTCCCCCACTGTAGATGCTCTGCGATTTTGTTTCCTCCCCATGGTCCCCAGCTGGGAAATACCACTTCACACACAGAGGCCAACCTTGCTGTCATTGTTTAGCACAGCCAGATGTTGCTAATTTTATAGATCCTTTAATCAATTCATAAGGTAGCAACGTCTTCGTGGAGGTAGAGTCTCAGTCAGTATATGATGAATACCCTTTTAATTAAGCCAAATGAGCAACAGGTGGCTTTCTGGTGAGATTTTTGCTTTTAATCTAAGCTCCGTTTCATACCATAGTGGTGTACAAGTGTTATATGGGTCACAGCAGCAAAACTGACCCAGCAGAGAAGTTGAATTTAAGTCCCCCTGACTTTGTGAGTAGAAGCCTTAAAACTGAGGATAGAGAATGAGCTAAGTTTACGTGCTGTTGAATATGCAGTACTACTGGGAAAGGTCGAAGCAGACTCCTTTGTCTCCGGTCAAACAACAAAAACTGGACTCATCAAAGCCAAACCTCACAATGAGCATGGGGACCAAGGGAAGAAGAAACTATCTGTCCCAGGAGGCTACCAGCTGGAGAGTTCAGGGCCACACGCCAGGTGTGACAACAATGAAGTCAGCATGGGCAGGTACTGTGTTGAGGCAATGCGCCACTACCAGGAAGTAAGTGTGGCTGTGGCTCCAGAGAGGCAGCGATGGGCGAGTCCTTCAACGTTGTGAGCAGGGCTGAACACGCACTTCCTAGATAACTGTTCTGCCTGATGTGTCACATAGGTGTCCTTTAAAAGGTGCTGAATCTGGAGCCTTAGAGGTGGCCTGGCTCTGGCCGTCATCTCTTCAATCTGGCTCCACACCTTGTGAATCGCCAGAAACCGCAATGATATGTATGTGAAATGTGAGATATGTATCTCACCTGGTGCTATAAATCTGAGTTCAGTTAAGTCCAAGACCAAGGAGATACTGACATACTGGATGCTGGGCGAGGGCCTGTTTTGGTCTACCTGGCCCCGTGGTCTCAGAAGGTGAAGGGGGTCTCTTCTAGGACACTAAATTCATCCATTCCTGGAACTGTGCATCAGGACAGTAAAGTGGGGATGGGGAGCACAACTATTTAGTCCAAGAAAAACCTCCAGTACACATTTGAAAAAACTATTCTCTCCTCTTTTTAATCCTTTTAAACTTGGGTCCCAAAGTCCTTTATCTCTGAGCTATCTTTTTTTATTGAACCTTTGACTATATTCAATTTTCTAGAAACCCTGAATTATTTTAACTGTACTTTCCTTTTTTTTTTAATTGGATCACAATGCAATAGACCATTACAATGTTGTTTATGATTGGGTTTCAGTCATACATACAGTGTTCCAACACTCAACCCAGCACCAATGTCCCAGATTCCCTCCCTCTACCCCTACAACCTCCCTCTACGGCTGGTACTTCTCTCCCTCTCTCTCTTCTGACATTTTAAATGTACATTTCAATCCTATAATTTGTACTTGAGTCTTCTTTTTGTTTTTAATTTTTTCTCATTTTTGCACAAGTGCATCTTGCTGAATTTCTTGGAAGGACCAATTCATGTATCTTAAGACCACATTAAAAAAATTCAAAATCTGGGCTTCTGTGTTTCTTTTCCTGTCAGGGTCTGTTCTTAGTCACAGCCTTTCTACAGGTAATTGTCCTCTGCATATTGCATATTTTTATGAAAAAGTCAAAGCAGTACTTTGAAGCCCTCTAGAAAGATTCATATTTATTTTTCTGCTCAATAAGGGACGGCGGGGCACTATACTATGAGAAGGAACAGAACTGTCGAGAAGTTGATTGATTTTTGGTTTCCTTTACTCCTACTACTGAGTCTTTGGGGAGTCCACAGAGAAAGTCTGGCTTTCCTCATGGCCTTACCTCCATGCTGGCACTGACCTCTAACTTTTCTCCAAACTGGAGAGTGCTGACAGGGAATTCTTGGCAGGCTTTGTTTCAGTGTTTTCGCTGTTTTCCTGCATGTTTTCACCAGAATGCCAGCCTGTAAGCAACGAGTCCACTTTTTATCAGAACTGGAGAGCAGTCCTGCAGATGCTGGGCAAGTCCTAACTTGTTCAGCGCTGGCTCCTCATTTCATTGGGAAAGACGGTTTGGGTTGTATTACAGGCTCCGGAACCCCGGAGTATGCATGTGCGTTCAGGGTCTGACTCCTTCAGTCCTAAGCTTTGTAACTGTGGTCAATTTCCTAAGTTCTCTGTCTCCAATTTTACCAACATAAAAGAGATATCTTACTGGACTTGTAAAGAGGTTAGGAAAGTAACATCATCCCATGTCATCTTGGGGGAAGAGATGAAGTAAAAGCTTCCATTTGTTTTGTCAACTTTTGGAAAGAATTTCCACTCTTACATCTGGCTATTAGTCTGGGTTTCGTGCTTGCAGTGCTGCTATCTGTGTGGTTTAGAGCTACACATGCTCCCCTCCTTACCCACCGGGATGCCCAAGGCCCTGGCCCTTGTTCTTACCTCCTGTCTGCCTCTTTTTCACTTCTTTCCTCAATTCTTTCCTTCCTTGTCCTTCTCGTTTCCTTAGTCTAGGGCCTAGGGTGATCTAGGAATGCCCCCTTGGTCCAATTAAGATCACTGGAGGAAACATACTTTCCAAAATGATAAGCAGGGGTCTTCCAGATACTGCTGAGGCAGTCCCTGACTCCCTAGCACTGGTCTTCATCTGTCTCTCCTCCTAGACTCAGCTTTCTGAGGAGTCTCATTTTCATTTGTGTCTATGCAGGAGGGAAATGCCCAGATCTGTCACACACTAAGACTCAACAGATGGCTGCTGAGCTAACGAGCCACCAGACTGTATGCCTGTCTCCTGTCTTGGAGGTTGCCTCCTGATGGCAGCAGAGAAAGATGAATGTCACCACCATGACAGCCACTGGCTGCTCTATAACCACTAAATGGAAACACCAGGGCTGTGTGCACTTTAGGTTTTGTTTTCATTGGCACCACTCTGTTACTATCCTACTTTTATTGGGATTACTGTCCAATTCGCCTTTGTTGGGTAGCGAGTGAATCACACCCCAACTCAGAGGTTATTTTCAATAACAAATGCCGCCAATTGTAGCTTCTGTGACTCAGGACTAGGAGAGTGCCTTCTGCTCTGAATGAGAACCACTTACTGTGACTGGCTGATGAGTCATTTCATCAAAACACTGGCTAAGGCTATTCAGCTGTCTTACAGTGCCCAGGAGGGACCCCTAAGGCAGCTTCCTCACTGGACCTGCTCAGACAGCAGCAGTTCCAGGAGGACAGAAAGACTAGCTGTCATCTGGTGACTGTTGGCATCACCAGAGCAGGAAATGGGAGACAGTGCCACATGCAGGTCAAAAGGCCTTTGACAACCCAATCATGCATGATGGTAAGCAGTACTCAAGCACACTCCAACCCGAGAAGCAAGTGGGTACACACATGCATCAGGGTAAAGAGGATGCAATCAGGATGCACCCTCTGAGCGGGGTTGGGGTGTGTGGGGGGGAAACTGGGCATCAAAGTATTTGGGCACATGCTGTAGAGCCATTACAGGTAGTACAAAGGTCAAAAAATTTCTATAGCTGGATAAAAATCTCACTAGATTCAGTTCTGTACTTTCTTTACAATTTGGAAACATGCCTTCAAGCAGCCTCCACCACCTTCCTTCCCACCTTTGTGCATTTGCACTGTCTCCTTCTCATGCATTTCTTTCCCCAAACACAAGTCTTAGTAGGTGTAATTTTTTCCTTGTTGAGCACAGGACCCAACTTTCCCATTTTCCTAAGAGGAGCATGCCTCATCTCCTTTGCTCTATTTCTTGAAGGAATGGAGCTTTCTCAAAGTTCTTAACTAAGGGCGCTCAGGAATTACTAGTATAACTTATTTATTCCTCTTTTTTAGAAAGTCATTTTCCAAGTACAATCTGAGGACAAAGAATAAATTGGTGAAAGACCTCTCTCAGGGCTTCTGTGATTATTATTTAGCATTATTTTTTCACGATTTTATATTCCTTATTTGAACATAATCCCTCTAAGCACAAATCAGGGAGGGACCCTAAGGCAGCTTCCTCACTGGACCTGCTCAGACAGCAGCAGTTCCAGGAGGACAGAAAAGACTAGCTGCCATCTGGTGACTGTTGGCATCTCAGCTTCATATCTGGGATCAGAGTTGATATGAAATAAATACCTTCATTTATGATTTTACAATTTGGACACTTCTTCCATTATCAAATTCTTTAGGTGATTCTTACATCACATCTCTTTGCAATTTCGAGAGCAAAGGCTGAGACTTTTGCAAAGAAAAACAAAGCAATACCAATGACCTCTCTGACATTATTTCTATGACTTCACTTACTCAATCCACTGCTTCAAATACTTGTTCAAAAACACGTTTGCATTTTTAGAAAATAGATGACCTGGTCAAAGAAATCTCCCGTTCACTTGACTTAATCATCACTTTCTTAAGGACAAAATGTGGATGTTAGGAACAGTTTTTTAAGCTTTTGCTTCTTTCTTCTTGACTGACTGGTTCAATGGCAATGGGATTTTCTTTGGAGCACATGGTTATCAGAAACTGTTAGTGAAAAGAGGGACATGTTCCTTGTTCTCCTTTTTGGGGGTCTCCGGGTTCTGCACTCAGGGATGACTCCTGTCAGTGGTCAAAGGGAGCCGGGATTGAAGCCAGGTCAGCTGCATGCAAGACCATGCCCTCCTCACTGCACTATCTCGCCGCCCTCCTTATTCTTTACCAGTATTAATACTTGACCTACCTAGTTTCTTTTCAACACGGAAACATATGCCTTAAGTCCCCCTGACTCTGGACTTGATATGGAAACAAGGGAATGAAGACCCCCTTCAGATGTGGGCCTGAAGCTTCCTTAGAGACTCTGGACAACTGCGGACACAGGAGCTTTCAGGCAGCAGCACATTCCCTCTCTCCCAAAGAGAGATCATATTGTTGGTTCAGTGTTGGCTTCTTTCCCAGTCTTTTGTTAAATGATCCTCTCTTGACTCCCCATCTATATTTATGCCATCAGATGTTCATTGATGCTTATTTTCTTACTGCTTGTTATTGTTTTTTTTTTTGCTTTTTTTTTTTTTGGACACACCTGGCGATGCTCAGGGGTTACTCCCTGGCTCTGCACTCAGGAATTACTCCTGGCAGTGCTCGGGGACCATAAGGGATGCCAGGGATCGAACCCGGGTTGGCGCGTGCAAGGTAAACGCCCTACCCGCTGGACTATCGCTCTGGCCCAATTGTTGTTTGTTTTGGGCCATGCCTGGCAATGCTCAGGGCTTATTCTGGCTCAATACTCAGGACTCACTGAGTGTGATTGGGGTCCCACATGCGATGCCAAAGACAGAACTCGGGTCAGCAGTGTGCAAGACAAACACTCTACCTGCTGTACCAAATCTTAGTCACTCCACTTTGCACTTTTTTTTAACCACAGATCACCTTTTCCCCATCCCTACATATGCTCGGTCTCACTATCACTCTCCACTCTCTGATAAGTGTATTTTTTGAAATATCTCCTCCACAAGTCTTAATGTCATTCTGTTACATGGAAAGAATAAATATTATTATTAGCTTTTGAAATAAATCCATGTAAGTTCAGGAAAATCGATCAACCACAGAACACCCTCGAAGTTTCTCCTCTTCAACGCCATGAAGAACTGTGCCTAGATTTTAAAGTAGCATGTGCTTGTGTTTTTCTCTCTTACCTCTCCAGATGCTGTGCTCAAATCAAGAGTCCTTGTCATTCTTTTTCTTTTTTGTTATGTCATGCCTAGTGAGATGAGGCAGATAACTGGCATTTAGTAACTCGGGAATAATTCCCCAGAATTCTGCCATGCAACACAATGCTGCTCAGAAGGGTCATTTTATCTGTCATCGTCTGGTGGGTCTCAAGCTTGAGCATCAGAATCACTCCAAGAGCTTGTTTAAATGGGGCCACAGTCTGAATAAGAATCTCTGTGCCCGGGACTCAGACTGGGTAAAGCATGATTAGGTGCACTTCCAGCAAATTCCACCGCAGTACCAGTGCTGCTCGTGCAGGAAACACATTAAGAACTAGTGCCTTGAAGAGTGAGCCCGCATTTACAGGGATATTCTCTCCGTTTAATGGTCTCTAGGCTTAGAGTTGCAATGATTACACACAGGAAGGCATTACATAAAGGTGAAGCGGAATGCAAAAAGGACCGGGATGCAGTGAGGATCAGTCTCCACACAATTCAAACAACAGCTACTACTGACTGACTGACATGATTTATCATGCAGTTCTCTGTGTTACAACTCAGGTGTGTGTGTGTGTGTGTGTGTGTGTATGTGTGAGAGTGAGAGCGAGAGTGAGAGAGAGCGAGAGGTGGGGTACACTACTTTGTTACGGGATGCTCTTGCATGCTATGCAGACCATGCTAGAGAACTGTAGTAACAGTGAGGTGAGCAGCAGCCAAGGGCTGACGCGAAGATGAAAGGCTATGCACTGCCAGTCTGGGCTGCGGGAAGTACAGTGACACTGGAACCCACACGCCTTAATACCTCTGTAAATGGTAGTGTCTAAATGTATTTCTTATGACTAGAGAGAAAATACAAGGGTTAAGGCACTTGTCTACACAGGGGAAATCTCAGCTCAATCCCCAGCACTGCACAGATTCCCTGAGCACCATCAAGAGTGTCCGCTGAGCAGTAAGCCTTGAGCTCAGTGGGGTATGGCACAGTGCCTGACCTCTACCCCCCCAGAAAAAAAAACACTCGCCCACACACACCTATCTCTCTAAATTCCTTTCAATAAGAACTATTTTCCTTTACTAAAAAAAATGTTACATTATATAAACCTAAGCTCCAAACTTCCATTAGGTAAGGGACAAAAATCCAGGCATTTAAAGCAATATTGCTTTTGCAACTGGAAGGCTGCATGAAATGAACCGCTCAGAGCAACCTGCACCTCTCCATGCTGCCTGCAAGTAACCACGGCCTTTTACCCCTCTGGAGCAAACAAGATCAGGAAGCAAACAGAGCAGGCTGCTTTCAAACACTAAGTAGCCAAACAATAAGCAGAAAAATGGTCGGTGATTTCTATCCAACAAAAGCTAGCAGTTTGACCTAACATTAAACCTACTACAGTTACAACTCTAACATTTTAAGCATGCTTACAATTCTTCACAATGTGTTGTGAAGAAACGGAGTTTTCCTAAGTGCTGTAAAAGTATATAAAAGCATTAAAAGGCATAATGTAGCCCAAAGGCCAGCAGCACCAACAGCTTCAAGGACTGTACAACAAAGGCAAATTCTTCTGCTCAAGATTTCTTGAATCAGGAACTCTGGGGGCAAAACCCAGCTTCTATTTTATACAGCTCTAAAAAGGGTTGTGAAGACACACCACAGTTGGCACATCACGGATGGAGAGCTGGGAGACGAAACTATCGGCTAGATTCATAGAATTTGGAAGACAACAAGGATTATGCTGCTCATTCTTTTACTCTGTTCCTTCTCAACCAAATGACTTTTAGATTTAAAAAGAAGAAGAAATTAACTACCATTGACTACTATTGACCCACTACAATTAATGACCATTAGTGGTCAGTATACACTCCAACTGGTCTTTCAGTAGGAAAGTTTTTCTCTCAAAAACAAACAAGATGCCCAAATATTAGTATCTAAATATTATATGGGATCCAAACATGGGGAAAGTTATCTCTCCAGTCGGTGGCTCAGGTCCTACAGAGGGAAGAGGGCTCCTGGCCCACACCACTGACGTTATACAGCTGCTCACCTCATAGATCAACCCCCCCCCCCCCACACACACACACACAATGTGACTTACTGCCTGTCACTTTTTGTATTACCTTTTGCAGATGGGGAAATGTAGCACATGAAAAAACAAAAACTGTCAATTTGTACTACTTACCAAAAAGCCTGGTTAAACATTATAGATTCCTAACATAATGACAGAATAAATGTGGCCGGCTATATAGAATTTATGAGGAACCTACAGAAAGACCAGTAGGAAATTCAAAGTTTTTAGATTTAGTGGGCCGTCAATCAGCAGAAAGCAGCATGGAATTTAAATGTGGAGATTACAGGCTGGAGTGACAGCATAGCAGATACTTTAATGCTGCTGACCTGGGTTTGATTCCTAGCCTCCCAAGCGGTCCCCTGAGCCTGAGCACAGAGCTTCAGGAAAAGGCCCGAGTACTGCTGGGTGTGGCCTTCCGAAAAAAAAAAAAAAAAACTGTGGTGATCAGGAAATTATATTTTGTTTGTCTTAGTTTTGGGGCCATACTCAGCAGTGCTCAGGGATTACTCCTGGTGCGGATAAGGGGACAGAACTTGGAACTGCTACATGCAAGACAAGCTTCCCTTATCTGCTGTACTATCTCTCTGGCCCAGGGAATGCTATTATTTCCTCCTCAGCAATTACAGGTAAGTAACAGACATCGAGACGATGAGGAGACCAAGTTAAGTGAGAAGCTCGAAGAACAAATGTAGGCATTAAGATTCAAGAAAGGAGAGAACTCCTGTTTGTTACCGGAACAGAGGTGCTGCACAGACACCTTTGAAATATCTTGCACTTCCCTGACTGAATCTCACAGGACATGGCAAGGTTACTGTTTGTGTTTCCTGAAATATGCACCTCGGGCTCCAAAAAAGCACACATTTCCTAGGACCCAGAGTTGGGCATATTTTTATTTTTCAAAGCAGAGAAACATGAAATATTCTTAAATGCAAAATGTCATCAAGTGTGAGCCACGCTCATTCCTACTGGGATCATCCCGATATTTAAAAAAGTGACACCCATCTTGAGGATGCACTTTAGAAAATGTATTTATAAATAAGCCAGGCAGCCTGTGGCAACCTCAGTCAAAGGAAAGGCCCGGACCAAAGATGGAAAGAAAGAAAAGGAAATTAAACAAGACGCCCTGAATCCTGCGGGAGGCGTGGGCGAGCCTGTCAGCCAACCTCTGCCATCTCGCCGAGGGCTGCTGGATGACTGTCCCCAAGGGAGGGCTCAGCAAGCTAAACTCTCATATGAGAAAACGCCGAATGAATGGGAAATAGGGCAGAGAGGAAGAAGCAGGGGAGACAATGGTAGAAGGACGGGGTGGAGGATGGGGAAGAGAGAAAGTAATGCCTAGAACCCGCACAAGGGCCAACTCAACAGCTTCCAGTTGCCGAGGCAGACCTGGGCGTGAGCAGGGGAAGCAGCTCACGGCCTGGTTCTGCTCTCAGGGAAGGGCAACCACAAGCCACAGAACCCAGTGGCCAAAGACAGGCTCACAGATAATCAGGTCAAGTCCCACACACATGGCGAGTCCACAGAGCAGAGATCAGAGATCAAGACTAACCCTCTTCTGTAGCCACCCCTTAGAATCAAAGGGACAAGCACTCTATTGGCTGCTCGTCAGCTTAAAGGTTTTTATTCAATTACGTTGGGGGGGAGGCACGGAGGGGAACACTTATTAGGAAGGGGAAAATGGTGCTTATCTGAACCCAGAACAGAACCCAAATGGAACCCTAGAAAACACGGGCATGCTTCTTTCTCTGAAAAGATCTGGTCCCCACACGGAACTGCTCCCTTCTCAGGACAGATGCTCATCGAACAGCAAAGCCCGAGGTCTTCGGCTGGGCCGGTAACCTCCAGAATGCTTTGCTCATCTACCTTCTTTCCCAGGACTTTCTCCTCTGCTCTCTGACCCAGACCAAAGAACAATGAATGGGGTTGCTCAGTCCCCTCTTTCCTAGAGAAGCTCTTTTAACACAAAATTTCTCCCCAAGATTACACTTTATGGACGATCTGACTCTCATCAATTGTTCTGGGCCCATCTATTAGACTGTGATGTTTTCCATTTCTTTCTCTAATATTGTTTAAGGAGTTAAAGGTGTTGAACTGAAATCTTCAACATGAAGCTATGCCCAAAGCTTATACTACATGGGAACAAACTTAATATGATGTCTTGCCACACATGGCTAGGTGAGAAGATCTGGGTTCAGATTTCAGGTGGGGAGAATCAGTTCAGGCTCAGGCACACTCAGGGATGTGACCAGCAGGAGCTGCTGCCGGAACCATGCTTGGGTTGAGTGTCCCCATTCCTTCTCCTCAAAGAGCAAATGGCAGCCACCTCGGCAGGAGGGAAGCCCTGGCCTGCACCCTTTCCTATAGCTCTGAGCACGCGTTCACTCACCATGGTGCTGATACTGTCAGAGGACAGTGAGAGCACTTAATCGTTTCATGGTTTACACGAAGAGTATTAAACCAGAGTCGGCTAAAACCAGTGCCAGTCACAATGACCCAATAGATGAGTTTCTCACTTTAGCAGGTCTGACTATGTGGTCAAAGTATTTGCCAAATATTGAGAGCAGCAGTTGAGCATTTCTAAGGCGGAAAGGTGAAAAGGGTACCTTGAAGACCCGGGCCCAGTTCTTTCGGCTGAGCTGAGTCGACACTGAGGTGAAACAGCTCTGGTGTGTCTGGAGCCGGGGACTGGATCTGCTGCAGGCCAAGTGGCCTCATACCCCCGCTCTGCCCACACAAACGCATCTCTCGGGAGGACCAACTTTCTCTTTTCAATGCCATTCCCAAGAGGTCTGAAAGCTTCTAAGAGGAGATGAAAGTGCTACAGGGGCAACAGAGATGATCCGGGATTATACAGTTTAAAGAGAAAAAAACAAAACAAAACCCCAAACTCAAAACAAAAAACGCCAACCAACAAAAATCCATGTCAGAAAACTTGTGGCCCTCTACGCCCCACCCCCAGCCTCTGGCCAAGGGCAGGCACTGGGCCTCAGACAGGGAGAGGAACCAGTCAGCTGGTGGGGCCCAGGCGGGTCACTAACAGATGGGAGCTGGGGAGAAAAGATATCTATGTAGAATAAAAGGGTGACCTGGCGGGGCAGTCAGACGAATCTAGGCAAAGTTATGCATCTCCACCAGCACAGAAACATCTTCAGGAATGCCAACCAGCCAAGACAGCCAAGTCCCTGCCCTCACTGCCACTGAAGTGAGTCTATCACAGAGATGGACCCTGTACAGGTTCATGGCGGGGCTGAGTCCCACCCCATGGTACAAGTCCCAGGTGCTGCCGTCTGAGCCAAGGGAAGGCCCCTTAGCTGTGTGCCTTTATCCCAGTCTCTCCCCT
Source organism: Cryptotis parvus (assembly GCA_021461705.1). Taxonomy (NCBI): domain Eukaryota; kingdom Metazoa; phylum Chordata; class Mammalia; order Eulipotyphla; family Soricidae; genus Cryptotis; species Cryptotis parvus. The sequence continues at coordinate 34,230 of JAJIBD010025799.1, read as the reverse complement.
GCAAGCCGCGCCCTCACCAGGCCTCAGTTTTGCCCAGTGCCCACGCCTCACTGCACCCCAGGAACTCCAAGAATGAGCTGTCCGTCCTAGCTGCACCCGGGCACTCCCTGAGGACTCCTGTCCCTCCACTGCATGTCTGCCCCCCACCCCCAAGGCCTGGGTGTCCCTCCCCACCCCAAAACCCTCCACCTCACTGTCTCCCTGCCCCATGCCCAGATGACTCCTGTGACCCACGCACTCACCGAAGACTCGCTGTCCCTCACGAGGAAGTCGCCCTCCACGCCGCGCTCGTTGAGGGCACACTCGGCCTGGTGGCGTGTCACAGTGCCGTAGTACCACTCGCGCCTGCAAAGCGCCCACTGCAGGCGGGCCCTGCGTAGCTGACACTGACGGGTGGCGCGAGCACCGGGTGCATGGTGGGCGCCGCTGAGGACCATCACGTAGTTCTTGGGGACCAGGCCCACCTGGCCCCGCCGTTCTTGCACCGCCACCACTCCGGGTCGTCTCCCGGGCTTCTCAATCACCTCCATGGTCTCGCCCTTGTCGAAGTTGAGCTCCTCGTCGGTGACCGAGCTGAATGGGTAGAGCGTCTGCACCAGGTGTAGTGGCCGCGTGCCCTGCCCTGCTGGAGCGCCGTGGCCTGGCGTAGGCCTGGGCAGCCAGGGGGCTCGGCCGCCGCCGCCGTCCGCCTCCTCCAGCACGTAGTTGGACGGGAACCAGCCCAACTGGCCATTGCAGCTGCCCCGCCACCAGCCGTCGCTGCACTTCTCCATGACGGTGACGCGCGCCTTGACCAGTGACAGTCGTCCTCGCCTCGGCGGCGTAGGCCGAACTTGACGAGCGCTGCAATGTTGAGGTCATAGATGCGATCCGCGCCACCGGGCGGGGCCACCGTTGGTGGGGAACTCGGCGTCGGTGCTGGGCGCCGGGGATGCATCACGGGCGCTGGTCTTCCCGCGGGTCTTCCCAAGGCCTGCGGGTGACACACGGAGAGATGAAGAGGCAGTGGGGCGTGGGAAGAGCCTCGGCACACACTAGTGCCTGCTGCTGCCGCCAGGGCTCCCCCATGTTGGGGCGGTGGTGGCATAGAGAAGATGCAAGTTCCCTTCAGAAACAGGCGCCCTAAGGCACTTCTGTGCCACTGGGAAATATGGAAGCACAAGGTGCAGTCGGACCAGCCTCTGACCTGCAGAGCTGAGCAGTGACTGGCACATGCACCCCCAAAACCTTTCCTGGTGGCTCAAAGCACAGCAATACTCCCTCTACCACCAGTCCTGTCCCTCTCACCCTCCCACCCCTGGCACTGTGGTACCCCCCTAGGGTTACCCAAAGTTCGGGGAGGGGGTCTCTGGAACGAGCAGGCACTGATGACCTTTAACTTTTGTTTCCTCTGATGATTCATTCTTTCCAAAATGAAGGACATATCTAGGACACACAGTGAGGGAGGAGAGAGAAACATGTATCTTAAGGTAGAATTCTACATACAAGTGACTCCACACCTACCAGTGGACCCTAACATCAGCTATGTGGCTTGTGAACATTATGTGTGTGTGTGTGTGTGTGTGTGTGTGAACACGCATGTATTTTCCAGGCATGAAACAGAAAATCTCAGAGTGCATCTGATAAAAGCAAGAACCGCTGCTTTACTTGCTTGTGTGAAAGTGTGCTGTCATGTGAATCACTCCATGTTATTCGTGAGGAAACGACTCGTAAACCTCAAAAAGAAAAACACCATGAACTCGATTAGCATTCCAGTCCTTTCTGGAGAAACGAGGCTCTGTGAGAGGGCAGGTGAGCCCCGCCATGCCTCTGTTCTCACCCTCTTCCAAGCAGCTGCTTTTCTGCCGGCTCCTCCAGAGACACAAGCCTGTTAACACAGACAGCCGTGCCCTATCATCTGTTGCTTCTGTAGTTCTGTCTCCCAAAGTAATACGAGCATGCTTTCATGGGCACCCTGCAACTCTGTTTATTCCTTAAACCAGACACAGTCAAGACCAATGGACCCTAAAAATTACCACTGTTTCCAGTCTCCTGCTCAGCAGATGACCCAGAAGAAAATGTCCATTTTCACCATTCTCGCTTTTAGGCCTCACCTGGTGATGCTCAGGTGTTACTCCTGGCAGTTTTTTTTTTATACCACCGTGCCATATACAATTAATTGGCAGTGCTTGAGTGACCACATGGGATGCTAGAGATGGAATCTGGCTGGTCATGTGCAAGGCAAACGCCTTACCCCACTGTACTATCGCCTGCCCAACCATCTTTGAATATTATCTGGGAGTTTCTTCCCTCAGCTCTAGTGCCTGTATGCATATTCCATTCCATGGGTCCTAGGCTGGTCAGTACCTCAGCAGAAGGAGTGCACACAGGGAAAGCGCATGCTCAGGGGAAATGGACACTGACATAAACGTCCCAGTGATCACACCAACGCTACAAGCTTCTGGCTTCTGCAGTTTCTTTTTCACGGGTTCTTTTCAATTTACCCCTATGCAAGGGCAACAGAAATACAGCAGTGGGCTAGGGTGCTGGGTTGAGGTAAAAACTTGATTTCTGAATAAGAATCAACTTCTTTTTGCATGAAAACATCACACGCTATGTTTTAGAATTAAGTGTTTATATGAGAAGTCAAGCACCAAATGGTCTTACCAATGCAATGAGATTGCCCCATGCAGCTTACTAGCTGCCTAATGAACAAGGCAGACAGAACAGACAGACAGAACAGCAGCTCTGGTGAAAACGTCAGAGTGGTCAGCAATCCACACACCTGGGTCCTGGGCAGAACACAGCATTTACTGGCAACAAAGCTTCTAAGAAACAACACTTTCACACAACCTTTTAATAGATCTTTCCTATTAAAAGTAGAGTAACCACAGCTACTACCTTGATGAGAGAACTGTTTCCATTAGGTCACAGGTGCCGGGAACAGCAGAAAAAAGACAACATTAGATGACGAGACCCCAGTACGTACTGCTGTGGATGCTTCACAATATAATGCATACAAATACACTACTTTGCTGACACTTTCAAATTCAGAACACTTGAAATAAATAGTTTCCTCCCTGGAAGACCTACTGAACGCCATATTTAAAAGCTGGGGAGTCCTTTTCTCCCCACATCCACGCCAGCACTGGTTGTTCTTGCTGTTTTGGATGTGTGCCAGTCTCTGTGGTGTGAGATGGTACCTCATTGCTGTTTTGATTTGCATCTCCCTGATGATTAAAGATGAAGCGCACTTTTTCATATGCCTTTTGGCCATTCGAATTTCTTCTTTTTTGGAAGCTTCTGTTCATTTCTTCTCCCCATTTTTTGATGGGGTTGGCTGTTTTTTCTTGTGGAGTGCTACCAGTGCCTGATATATCCTGGATATTAACCCCTTGTCAGATGGATATTGGATGAATATCCTTTCCCACTCTGTGGATTATCTTTGTATCTTGGTCACCGTTTCTTTTGAGGTGCAGAAGCTTTTCAATTTTATATAATCCCATTTGTTTATCTTTGCTTCCATTTGCTTGGTCATTGGTGTGTCGTCTTTAAAGATACTTTTAGTTTCGATGTTGTAGAGCCGTTTCTCCTATGTTTTCTTCGATGTACTGTATAGATTCATGTCTGATGTTGAGATCTATAATCCATTTTGATCTGACTTTTGTGCATGGAGTTAAAAGGAGGTCTAAGTTCATTTTATTTACATGTAGCTGCCCAGTTTTCCCAGCACCATTTGTTGAAGAGGCTTTCTTGGCTGGTCCAGCCCTTTTGGAAAACAATATGGGCATTCCTCCGAAAACTAGACATTGAGCTCCCATTTGATCCAGCAATAGCACTCCTGGGAATATACCCGAGAGACCGAAAAACACATAGCAGAAACACTATCTGTACTTCTTTATTCATCTCTGCGCTATTCACTATAGCTAGAATCTGGAAACCACCTAAATGCCTGGAGAACAGAGGACTGGCTAAAGAAACTGTGGTTCATCTACACTGTCTTGTCACTGTCATTGTCTTCCCGTTCATCATCGATTTACTCGGGCGGGCCCCAGTAACATCTCCATATGTCCTGTCTCGTGCTAGTAGAGCCCAAGGGCATCTGCTTGCTCCAGGAACATAAAGAGCCTCAATCCATTCCGGAATGAGGTCTATAACTGTTACTGGTATTTGGCATATCAAATACAACACGGGTAGCTTGCCAGGCTCTGCAGGTGCAGGTAGCATACTCTTGTAGATCTCTCATCTACACTATGGAATACTATGCAGCTGTCAGAAAAGATGAAATTATGAAATTTACCTGCAAATGGATGGACATGGAGACTATCATGCTGAGTGAAATTAGTCAGAAGGAAAAGGACAGATATAAAATGACTGCATTCATTAATAGGATATAAATAGATACTAGTGTTTTACTAAATGTGTGAAATGGTAATGGCAGATTAAAACTCACCATTGAATATACACAAAGAGACTTAAGTGATAAGCTCTAAATATCTGCAGGGCTAGCCACAATGTGTAAAATAAAAAGGGAGAGAGATGCAGAGACAGAGAGAGAGACAGAGAGAGAAAGAGAGGAAACAGGGCTACCTGCGGTTGAGGCAGCCTGGGGGGTGGGTGGGGAGGGGGTGGGGTACACTGGTGGTGGAAATGGGGCACTGGTGGAGGGATGGGTGCTGGTATACTGTATTACCAAGAACCAATTGTGAACACCTTTGTAATTGTATGTCTCACGGTGGTATAATAAAAATTTAAAAAATTAAATTGAAAAAAAAAGCTGGGGAGATGGTGGAGGGATGGGTGCTGGAATACTGTATTACCAAGAACCAATTATGAACACCTTTGTAATTGTGTGTCTCACGGTGGTATAATAAAAAACTAAAAAAAAATAAAAAGCTGGGGAGAGAGAGACAAAATAGTCACATCCCCTGTCTATACAGAGGCTAATACCTATCACATCTTCAATGGTCCACGCAGTACCCAAACCAGGAGCGCTTAGGTTCATCCCCTCTAACATGATGTAAACAGTCATGGAGATGGCTAGGGGAGCAGAGTAGATCCAGAGCATGGTGGCTGCCTCTAAGGTGCATGCCAACGGCTGAATTTCTTCACCTCTCCATGTGTTACTTCCTTACCCCTAAATGTGGACAATGGTAGCACTGGAATAGTTGGTGATCACTTGATCACTTGAATCCCGTTATTCATTGATTTGCTTGAGCGGGCAGCAGTAACATTTCCATTGGACCCTATCACGTGCCAATGTAGCCCAATGGCATCTGGTTGATTCAGGAATATAAGGGAGCCTCAACCATTCCTCCTTCAGGGTCTTGACAAGGAAGTCTGACCATCTTGTAGGTGGGCAACCATGTGATCTTTTGACATCCAGTGGGATCCAGTCGGTAATGGCTCTATTCCAGCGGCCGTCTCCAAATCGCATTACATGTCCAGCCCATCTGATTTTCGATGCCTTGGCAAACAAGACAGCGCTCCTGATTCTGGAATAGCGACGGAGGGTCAGAACTCCGATTCCTTCTCTCACTTGAGTGAGGTGTGATATTCCAAGCATAGCTCTTTGGATTCCTCTTTGGGAGACCCGAATAGCATTCTCATCCTGCTTTCATAGGACCCAGGTCTCTGAGGCGTATGTTAATGCAGGGAGAACAATTGAGTCAAAGAAATGTGCCCGGAGCTGGAGATTCTTTGTCCTTTTACCTATTTCTTCGATGCCTCTGAAGGCATTCCATGCTGCTCTCTTCCTCCTGCGCAGCTCAGGTTTTAGGTCGTTCATCATGTTGACTTCTCGACCTAGGTACACATATCTACTGCATTCAGAGATGTTTGTTCCATTGAGAGTGAATGGGGCCTCAGGAACTAGTTCATTTTTCATGAACATAGTTTTCTTCAGATTCAGTTGTAGACCTATCTTTCCACATTCTCGATCGAAGTCAGCCAGCATTTGTGCTGCTTGGCTAATGTTTGGTGTTATTAGAACGATGTCATCAGCGAAGCAGAGGTGGTTTAGTTGCCGACCATCTATCTTCACTCCCATTCCTTCCCATTCTAATTGTTGCATGATGTTCTCAAGGGTGGCGCTGAAGAGTTTTGGTGAAATGGTATTACCCTGTCGAACCCATCTTTTGACATCAATGAACACTTCCTTGTAGAATGGTGAGATCCTGGTGGTGAATCCGTAATACAGCTCACGAAGGATCTTGATGTATTGGGTTTGAACACCTTGTTTGACTAGGGCTTCAATAACTGCTTCAGTCTCCACAGAATCAAAATATCTGTTACTATAACCAGTAACAGAAATAGTTGGTGATGCTGCCATAATAAAATGACACACTGAAGGGCGTCAAGACTGGCGTATTGGCAGATTGGAGATTCGGCTCCTTCTGAGGCCCCTCTCCCAGGCCTGCAGATGGCTTTCCATCTGTGCTTGTCTGCATCCTGATTTGCTCCTTGGACAAGGACATGGGTTTACACTGGATCAGGGCACACCCTAATGGAAGATCTCAAATCCCCAGCACCGCAACAAAAAGGAAAAGGGAAGGGGGAGGAGAGGGTGAAGGACCTCTGTTTTCAACTGACCCCTCTTCAAAGACAACACCCCAAATATAGTCACATGGAAATACTAGGACTAGGACATTGACATGAGTCCTGAGGGATGTAAGTTGCCCATAAGATGCTCAAATAAGAGCACATGCATGGAGACAGAAGCCGCTTTTATGATAAAAAATATTACAATCGCTACTGAGTTGGGGCTTGAAGATTTTCCCCCAGGAAAGGGCCAAAAGGCATCTTTGACTATTCTAGGTCAGGGCCCTGCTTGCCACTCCACATTTTGGCACCTGGGAAACATCAGTCCAGGCAAAGTCCAAGAGGTAAACTTTGGGCGCCAGTGGAATCTGAGCTTGCTGTCAACTGACAGGAGGAGGAGAGGGTTTGCCCCCGCCAAGCCCAACTTTGTCCTGTGCCCAAGTGGGCATCTGCCCATTTCTGAGATGGAGAATCTAAAGTAATACACAGTCTCACCAGAACTCCAACAGACACCCAGTCATTCCCTAATGGTGGCCGTTCTGACGTGGCCTGGCACACGGACCAGGGTTTTCTATGGAAAATGCGTCTAGGATGCTAGACTGGGGCATGGAGAATCTATTCCCGTCCCTCCCCACTCAAACAGCAATGACCCCTTTCTGATGTTAGGGAACAAAACAGAGTGGAAACAGCCCATTCCCTCCAGGCAGAAGGGAGACTGGCTATAAGGGATGGACACTTGGGACAAGAATTAAACCGTGAGGCCAAGGCTCTGGGTCAGATGATATCCTGGACAGGCAATGTGCAGTGGGATGCTGAGAAAGGAACCTGTCCCCACGCTTCTCTTTCCTCTGATGATGCTCACAGGCCAGAGTCAGGGTCTAGAGAAGGGGCGGCTGGGCCAGCCTGAGGTGTAGGCTAAACCAGAGGCAACATGTCTCTGGTGTCCCCATCACTGAGACAGCTGTCCACAGCTGTGGCTGGGAAAGGGGCGCATGGGGCAGTTGGACAGGGCATCTCGTGAGAGAAGGGAAGCCAATGGAGGCTTTTTTGTGGAAGGGTAATCAGGCAAGCGGCAGCCCCAGGCGCAAGCAGCCTGTCAGGTAAGGACTGAGGCGGCAGCAGGCTGGGGGCTTATCTCCCTTTCACTCAAAGCCCAGGGCTTCTGCCCCCATGATGCTGCAGAGCTGGGGGTGGGGGCTCCCAAGAGCACGCAGGCCCCACAGCCTGCTGAGCCTCTGAGTTCTTCTCCAGGACCTCTGCCCACAGTTATGGACCCTGAAGGGAGAGTGCACCTGGAATGGGGTGAGGGAGAGGAAGGAGCGTGTGTGTTCAAGCAAGATTTAGGGTGAAGCAAAGTGTTTTTCTTCATATGATGTATTTTATTCATATGATGTGCTTTTCTTTCCATTCTCAGAGAATCATAAAAATCCTGCTATACAGTATTTGCTTTGTTTTGACCACTGGGTTATAGTGATTTGCTACAGCTCACTTTGGATAAATTATACTATCTAGAATATAGACAGTAGAAAATTCTTCCAGTGCTGTATTAGGTGAAGCAACTTTTTTTTTTCAAGGAAATGACTTTCTCTACAGTTTATTCAATAATGTATAAACTATGACACCGTTGCAAAGAAAGAACAAAAGAGGAACAGAAACTGCTTTAAAAAAAAGAAGGTGTTGCTTTACATAATCGCGGTAGTAAGAACTTTAATTGTAACACTGATGATCACGTTCCAAGAATGTTTACTTAAGCCTATAACAAAAAAGGCATTTAGGATAAAAATAAAACCTTGAAAGATCAGTTGGTGGGTAAGGTGCTTGTTTTGCACAGTACAACATGGGCATGATCCCTGGCACCCATATGGGTCCCTGAGCATCACTGCCAGGAGATATACCTAGGCAGGAGAAAGCCCTGAGCACCATTTCATGGAGTCCCAAAACAAACAAAAACACCAGCTGACCCTGGGATCTAGGGACTCCTGGGAAAGTCAGCAGCAAAGATCCCACACCCCAGCCTTCCCATCTCCCCTGCAGCCCTGTAGTTCTTTGTTCCAGCTGGACCTGCAGGTACCAAGTCTCTAGGTCCTGGCATCCAGGGGAGGACGAGGACACAGAACGCCCGAATGCACCTGTGCCAGGGCTCCCCAGCACTGTCCCCTCCCTGAGCAGCCTCAGAGCAGGCAGATGTGCACCCTGCACGAAGGACGGTAACGGAAGCACGCACACCTTCTCTAACAGCCTGGTGATGCCCTGAGCAGAGGGTTGCATTCTAAGCAGAAGTAGCTGAGCTGGACCCGAAGGTCAAACAAGCTCTCAGCTTTCGAGGCTGTTTTCTGGCATCATGCCATTGGGTCTCTGAAGCCAAGTTACATTTTCATTGACAACCATAAACACATTTTCACTTTCTGGAATAAAATTACATACATTAAAAACTAAGTTCTAATAAATGTCTGAGTTTGTCATCCATTATTAATGTGAGCAATTTTAAAGTCAGATCTTTGATACACTCCCATTAAATAAAGGGATGTGATCACAGAAGACTCAACTGTCATTTTCCAGCTGGAGTTTTGCAGATTTGAGATAGTACATCAAGGCCAGAAAGAGAGACCGGGCACTTGCCTTGCAAGTGGTGACCTGGGCTCTATCTCTGGGCAGCATATACAGTCACTCAAGCACTGATCCTGAATACAGAGCCAGAAGCATGCCCTGAGCAACATCAGGTGTGGTCCCCAAACAAATCAAACAACACAAGAGGCACTAAATAAGATAGTTTAGGAATACACTCAAGGACATTCATTTATATTTAATGTACCCCAGGGACTAGAGCTCTCATCCATTCAGCATGTAGGGTGTTGGTCCTGCATGTGGCCAACCCAGGTTCAAGGCCTAGAACCCCATATGGTTCTCCGAATGTCACCAGAAGAGATTCTGGAGCACAGACCAAAAGGAAACTCCTGAGCATCACCAGGTGTGGCCCCCCAAAACAAACAAACAAAAAATATTAATGTACCCCAGCTTTATAGGGAGCTCAGTGGCAATGCCATTTTATTCTGGTTACTAATGGGATTTATGATAGGAGGCGAAAGACATAGTACAGCTGGTAGGATACTTACTTCACATGCTGAACCAACGTGGACAGTTGCCCAAGAACCACCAGGAGTGACCCCTGTGCATGAACCCAGGTGTAAGCCCTGAGCACTGCTAGGTGTGGTGACCCCAAAACAAACGCAAAGATTTACAATATAAATCACACTTAACTAGAAAACTTCTTTGTACTTATAATGCCATTACAGTCTGTAAGGGAGATGATTAATTTGTAGGATTTCTCCGCGTCAGAATCAGGACTTAGTAAAAAGTCAACTGAAAATCATTAGAAGGTTTTATGATTAAACAGTAAGGAAAAGTGATAAGATCTGCTAAAAGTATAAAAATAGTTAAAGTAATTTTTCATTAGTTAAGAAATGTTTCTTTCATTAGTCAAGAAATATTAGTTAAGGAATATCCACATGGTAACCAAGCTCATTGAGGTTTGTAGGGAGTTCAAGATGCCGTTCTGTCTCACGTTCGTTGATTTAAAGAAAGCCTTTGATTCTGTGGAGACTGAAACGGAAGCCCTAGCCAAACAGGTATTCAAACCCAATACATCAAGATCCTTCGTGAGCTGTATTACGGATTTACCACCAGGATCGTACCATTCTACAAAGAAGTGATCATCAATGTCAAAAGAGGGGTTCGGCAGGGTGATACCATTTCACCAAAACTCTTCAGAGAACATCATGCAACAATTAGAATAGGAAGGAATGGGAGTGAAGATAGATGGTCAGCAACTACACCACCTCCGCTTCGCTGATGACCTCGTTCTAATAACACCAAACACTAGCTAAGGGGCACAAATGCTGGCTGACTTCGACCGAGAATGTGGAAAGATATGTCTACAGCTGAATCTCAACAAAACTATGTTCATGAAAAACGAACTAGTTCCAGAGGCCCCATTCACTCTCAATGGAACAAACATCTCTGAATGCAGCAGTTATGTGTACCTAGGTCAAGAAGTCAACGTGATGAACAACCTAAAACCTGAGTTGCGCAGGAGGAAGAGAGAGCGGCATGGAATGCCTTCAAAAGCATCAAAGAAATAGCTAAAAAGACAAAGAACCTCGGGCTCCAGGAACATCACTTCAACTCCACCATTCTCCCTGCATTAACATATGCCTCAAAGACCTGGGCCCTACGAAAGCAGGATGAGAATGCTATTCGGTCTCCCAAAGAGGAATCCAAAGAGCTATGCTTGGAATATCACACCTCACTCAAGTGAGAGAAGGAATCCGAGTTCCGACCTCCATCACTGTTACAGAGTCAAGGACACGCCGTTGCCAAGGCATTGAAAATCAGATGGGCTGGACATGTAATGCGATTTGGAGACGACTGCTGGACTACAGCCGTTACGGACTGGATCCCACGGGATATCAAAAGATCAAGTGGCTGTTCACCTACAAGATGGTCAGACTTCTTTGTCAAGACCCTGAACAAATGGTTTGAGGCTCTTCATATTCCTGAATCAACCAGATGCCATTGGGCTACATTGGCACGTGATAGGGTCAAATGGAAACGTTACTGACGCCCGCTCAAGCAAATAGATGAATAACGGTATGTCAAGTGATCAAGTGATCAAGTGAAGAAATATTTAAGGTTTTGCTTTAATAGCCTTTTAAGATATGTGCATATTTAATTCATATCTAGTTGTTAGCATCGGACCAACATTTAATCAGAAATAGTGAGTATCAAAATGAATAATTTGAATATTATCTGTGGAAAAAAAATGTACTGAACTTAATGGATTTGGGGAAGGTGAAGAAGGCAGGCATTCTCTTTGCTGCTTTTATTTTTCTTTTTGGATCACACCCGGCAGTTACTCCTAGCGGTGCTCAGGAGTTGCTGGGGTTCGAACCAGTTCGGCTGTATGCAAGGCAAATGCCCTACCAACTGTACTGGGTGGGGGCTCTGGCTCCTCTCTTTGCTTCTTTAATCATTCAGCATCACTGTATCACTGTCTTCCCGTTCATCATCGATTGGCTCGAGCGGGCACCACTAACATCTCCATATGCCATATATCCTGTCTCATGCTACTAGAGCCCAAGGGCACCTGCTTGATCCAGGAACATAAAGAGCCTCAAACCATTCCATCAGGTCATGGGAATGAGTTCTAAAATTGTTACTGGTATTTGGCATATCAAAAACGACATGGGTAGCTTGCCAGGCTCTGGCCGTGTGGGTAGCATACTCTTGTAGTCATCTCTAAGTCCAGCATTTACTGATGAACTGGCGCGACTCTGCGGAGCCAGGCTATGATAGGCTGGTCTGCTGGGTGGAGTTCTGATGAGAGGGAAGTCGGGATGTGGAAAATGGAGGTCCTCACGGAGTGGGGGTTGTCTGGCTTGTTGCAAGGCTCTGCTGGGGTGATGGGCCAGGGGCTAGACCCGCCATCCCTCCTGAGTGCCTCGTGAGCGGCTGGGCACAGGGAGAGCCAGTAGCAGCTCTGCCCCATGCATATGAGTCTCATTCAGCATGCCAAACGTTTTCAGCCTGCTTCTGTAGACCCTGCTCGATCAAGGCCCTGCCCTTGGGGCCATGAAGGGACCCAGGCCCACATCTGTGTGCCAGGAGTTCCTTCCAGGACCACTGGTGGACTCTGGGGAGATTCTGTCTCAGAAGTAACCACACCCGCAGGCATCTGTGTCAAGCAGGATGAAGTGGGGAGTCAGCAGGAAGGAGCCCAGAGAGGCACACGATCCGGGTGCTAGGAGATAAGGAACAGAATCAACCACAATTCCAGTGATCTGAGACAAAGAATTCCCTCTGCACTTTTTTTTTCCGCTTTGGCTACCATTAACTATCTTTTTTCACTTCAGTTACAAGATTTGAAAAAATTAAAACGTTTTACCCTCTCCCCAGTCTTCTCTCCTATTCCACCTCTTAAGTATGTGTCATTGTTGAATGCACTGAGAAAAGTGGTCTGCTGTGTCGTAAAGGAATGCAGGGAGGCCTCAGGGGCCAACCAGGAGGGGTGTCGGAGTGAAGGCAGGAGATGGCAGAGGGACCCTGTATGGCAGCCTCCTAGTGCACTCCCGCTCCGGAGCCCAGAGAATCTCCGCTGAAGAGTATTTGCCCAAGGAGAACAAGCACACTGTGAGAAGAGTGTGCTGGCGTGGTAAGGATGGGAGATGACATTCTAGAGTGTGGCTTCAAGAGTCACCCACAAACAGCACTGTCATATTCAGGCAGCCACCTCCCTACCTGTTCTGCCAAACAAAGTCACAGGGGGCAGATTCAGGTGGCAAGTGAGTGGCTGAACTACACTTCAGGCAACCTGCTCAGAGCATCGCCAAGCTTAGCTTCCTCAACTATTCCTTGAACACTCGTTATGAAGAACCTTTAATTGGGGAAATTATTTGCCATGTGAAGGCAGTCACTGGGTTCTTTGCTACAGCTGAACTGTTCACCTTTCTGGCAGAGGCCAGAGGCAGAACCCAGTGCGGAACGCCACTGGCGGTGCTTCCTTCCCAGCTACCTGCTGGTTCCTGAAGTGAGGTGGGCAAGCTCCTTCCTCAGCTCCACTCTTGGCCCCGGGCAGCAAGAGGACTATGAAGGGTCCAGGCAGCGCACAGGCACTGCTGAACCTCACTGCTCAGAGCACATGGAAGGGGAACCCCATTTTTATGGAAGCAGGGGCAAAAGGCTCACAGGGCCACATGCTGACCACCACGATGCTGGGGCTAAGAGCTGTCCGCTCACTCCACTTGCCCTCCAAGAGATGAGCCTGGTTTATGTGGGCTCTTGGGAACACAGCCAGGCTGGGACTCGGGGGGCTGAAGGCAGCCCTGGGGAAACAGGCTCCCGCCTCTACTCATGCAAACAGCCTCTTCTGGGTAGGAAAGCTCTGCACTAAGTGCTCACTAGGGCCCAGGGCTCAGTTCAGCACCCCAGACTTGAGAGTGCTCAAAGCTCACATTTTTTGAGGGGTGAAGAGAGGGGATGTGGGCTACACCTGTTGTTGGATCACATCCTACTCGTTAGCCCTGGGCTTTTGCACTGCTGATGAGGGATTGTTTTTCTCCTTCCTATAAGCCTTTTGCATATGTTAAGGCTAAGGAGAATGGCGGCAGTGTATTTGTGGTTTAGTTTACTCTGAATTAATAGCTCCTGGATATCCTGTCTTATTTTCTAACTAATACCTCTGTTGCCCTTAGATTGATCTAATTCCTTTTACCTGTATAGAGGTCTTCTATGAGGGACTGGATGGTACCAGGAAAAAGAGTCCACCCTGGCCATGAAATGGGACAACTTTTAAATAAAACCTGCCTTGACCCAAAGTTTAGAGTAAAGATCAGAACAGCTTTCCTCTGACCTAGATAAGCCATGCAGTGGACCACAGCACTTACGACTAGCGCAAGGCTGTTGTTGGAGATAGGACCCTGACGGGGAAATGATCAATCCATTCAGGGAAGCATAGTTCTGATCATATGATGTGATCTCCCCATGAAAGATCACCCTATATATATTTAATCTTGGGTGTAGTTATTTATGCCTGTCTCTCTTACTGTGTTTATATAAGAAAATTAGAAATATTAGGAGATAGAAAAACAGTGCTCTGCATTAGCATCTCTGTAAGTCTTGGGAAGCATAGGTGTGCCCCCATTCCCCCACCCCGGGAGGGTTTGCACCAGTTTCTACCTTTGGTTATGCTCTGACCCCAGCCTCTGACTAGGATAAGATCAAAAGCACATTATAAGCTCTTTTCTGTTTGGGAGTTGGGTGTGTGAGGCTGTTGTCCCGTAGTGTGGCAGAGTGTGTTGGCGGTTGGTGTGAAGTTGGAAGAAGTAAAGCTTTGGGTTTTCTAAACTGGTCTCATGATTTTTTTTGTTCATCAGTTGGAGGGGATAGTCATCAGTCCCTAGTGTGACCAGGGAACACAACTGATCCCGATTCTGCTGGAGGCCCAAACAGCCCCAACAATCCATCAGTGCTCAGGGCTTACTCCTGGCTTTATGTTCAAGGATCACTCCTGGAAGTACATATGGTCCCACGCCTGGCAGGGGGACCATATGGGATGCTGGGAATGGAACCTGGATTAGCTGCTTGCAAGGCAAGCACACTCCCCACTGCACTCTTTCTGATCGAACCATTTCATTTTTTATGACTAATTCAGGTCCTGCTTAGAAACATCCACTCATCTATTCTCCAGATCACATAAATCACTGCATTGGTCCTTGAAAATCCACAAGCGGAAAAAACATCAGTGAGCAAACAATAGCCATAGGGACACAACCTCTTCTACAAGGCACGATGGACAGGCCCAGACCTGAAGACAATCCCACGGGCTAGGCATGTGGTGCCCAGAGTGTGTACTGGGTCTTATTCCCATCTTTGAGTCACCATCTCTCCCTGACCCCAAGAGAAGCACAGAGCCACCTTCTTGGACCTTCCTAGGCTGGGCGAGTTCCAGGGGCTCTACAAAAGGTTCCAATAACCGAGGAGCTTGGCAGAAAGGGGAGAACTGAGTCCTGAAGAAAATGTCACAGCAGCTTGGAGGAACTGATTCTGGGACCCACTGCTACACCAACAACATCCGGAATGGAATTGCAGGCTAGTGCACAGAGAATGCCCAATGAACCCATCCATTCATCACATCCTGTGCACAGAGTAGGGCATAAGGCTGGTGAAGGGAAGAGCCAGGAGGGGATGCAGTGCTATCAGGGGCTCTGTAGTGACATACGGGGCAGAGACATGGTCTTTGCAGTGGGGAGTACCCAGGTCCTCTTGGTCAAAGCAGAAGACAACTGTTACCACAGGAAAGGACAGAGACACCAGTCACTGGGAAATACCAAACCTGGTGTTTTGCTCCCTCTAAGGACACAACAAGCTCTCCACTGACCCGGAGCCAAGAGCAATCTGGTCCCACGCACCCACATATAGCAACACACCTGCTTCTGCTGAGTCCTTGGGTGGCCCATCGCACTCCAAGGGGTTCTTCTTCGCTGTTCCCCATTAGCATCCTCCTTAACAACCTGTTTCCATTTGTTCTCTAATTATCCTCCTACTAATCTGTTGTGAGTTGTTTTACATTTTTTGGTTCTAAATACTTGGATGGTTATGATATACAAAAACAAACCCAAGTTTATTTTGGGGAGCTGGTTCCACAATTAGAGTAGATGTTTCCATATCATGTGAGCAATACATTTGGCAGGTCACTTCTACTGTGAACAATCTTACAAGCAGATTTCTAAGGGATTCTGATTCTCATGCATTCTGTTCAACCCGTGTTCACACATGGTAGATTGTACAACAGAGACGGCAAAGGTGAATAAGGAGAAAGAGGTGCAATTCTGAGAACCCACAGAATCCCTGTTTTAATACAGCAAAGATAGGACAATTTGCTCGATTAAGGTGAACATTCATTATCAAACCTTAATTTTCTTTCTATGTGTTACCTACAAACTTTCCATGAGGAGATGTGGTGGCACTGTGGTTCTTGGAAACGGGTTGTAGAGTAATTTTGTTTAGGAAGCCTGTTAGGAGTGATAGATGAGTCACAGCAATTTTCTTACTCGGCATGAACCTCCAATCCAGAAATACAACTGCACCATGAGAAAGCAATCAACTTCCTTTGATATGGTATGACAAAAAGACACAGAGAATAGCTGACCAGCAACGGGGTCACTAAGTGGGAGACAAAAAGTCCACTTGGAAAGTTTTCTTTCCAGCATGAATTGGGAGTGGCTACTTGGAGGAAACAGCCAGAGAGAACCCAACTAACCAAACCGAGACCCACACTGAGGTGCCCTCTAGAGAATGCTGTTCAGTCATGTATGTGCATTCTGGGGAAAGACGTAAATGCAGCCTAGGGAATCTGTGTTCTCAGAACCAGCTTTGTAAGAAGCAGTAACAAAGCTCCTTTGAAAGAAAAGACCTTCTTGGCATTCTGCCACTGAGTATGACATTTGCTCACGGTGCTTTGGATGCCATCTACTTGGTTAAGAAAGGTCTGTTTACTCCTAGTTTGCCAAGGGTTTAATATTTTTCTAATACTGAGTTCATATTTCATTTATGTTCAATGTGTTATCTTTATTCAGGTTATTATTTTATTTCATACATATACAGAATTTTATTACAATCTTTGACTTATTAATGCAGATACTGAAGCATTATCTGTATCTTCTACCATAAAGCCAATATTCCCTATTTAGAATAAAATCTATTTTTATAGGCTTATTTGGATTTTTCCCTTAAAAATTTCTTAATTCTCCTTTCCTCATTCTTACTAAGTCGTATATTTAAAATGCATTAGCACAGTATTATTGATACTACTGCTTTTAAATTTATACCTATGTAAAGAGAACGGTGACGGTTTTTGAGAAAAATCGGCTTGTTGATTTACAACTTTGTGGAATTTCAGTTTAGCTTTATTCATCTACACATGTAGAGCTGTCACCATCGCCACAATAAATTAAAAATGTCATCTGCAAGTCTACAGCGAGCATCATTCTCAATGGGGAAAAACTGAAAGCCTTCCCCTAAGATCAGGGACGAGACAAGGCTGCCCACTCTCACCACTTCTATGCAATATAGTACTGGAAGTACTTGCCATAGCAATCAGGGGAGAAAAGGACAGTAGGGGCATCCGGATAGGAAAGGAAGAAGTCAAGTTGTCACTATTTGCAGATGACATGACATGATATTATACCTAGAGAACCCTAAACTCTATACCAAAAATTCCTAAATATAATAGATTCTTATAGTAGAGTGGCAGGGTACAAAATCAATACCCAAAAGTTAATGACTTTTCTATATGCAAATAACAAAAGAGAAGAAAGGGATATTAAAGAAATGATCCCAATCACAATTGCGCCACAGAAAATCAAATACTTAGGAATTAGTTTGACTAAGAATGTAAAGGATCTCTACAAAAGAAAACTACAAAATGTTGCTTCAAGAAATAAAAGATGATCTGAGGAAATGGAGACACATTCCCTGCTCATAGATTGGTAGAATTAACATTATCAAGATGGTAATATTCCCTAGAGCTTTATACAGATACAATGCCATCCCTATAAAGATACCCATGACATTCTTCAAAGAAATTAACCAAACACTCCTGAAATTTGTATGGAATAAAAAAATACCCCATGGATAACCAAAGCAATCTTGGGAAAAGAAGATGGGAAGTATCACTTTTCCCAATTTCAAACTACAGTACAAAGCAGTTGTAATTAAAACAGCATGGTATTGGTATAGAAACAGACTCATAGACTGAATATCCTGAAACGGACTCTCAAATACGCGATCACTTTATCTTTGATAATGGAGCAAAAAAATATTATGTGGAGCAAAGAAAGCCTCTTCAACAAATGGTGCTGGGAAAACTGGGCAGCTATATGCAAAAAAAAAAATGAACTTAGACCTCCCTCTAATACCATGCACAAAAAGTCAGATGAAAATGGATTAAAGATCCCAACATCAGACATGAATCTATAAGGTACACTGAAGAAAACATAGGAAAAATGCTCTACGATATTGAAGCTAAAGGCATCTTCAAGGATGAAACACCACTGACAAAGCAAATGGAAGCAAAGAGAAACAAATGGAATTATATAAACTGAAAAGCTCTGCACTTCAGAAGAAGCAGTGACTAAGATACAGAGACAGCCCACACACAGGGAAAGAATTTTCACCCAAAGCCCATCTGATAAGGGGTTAATATCCAGGATATATCAGGCATTGGTAGAACCTAGAAGAAAACAGCCAACCCCATCAAAAAATGGGGAGAAGAAATCAACAGAAACTTCAAAAAAGAAGAAATTTGAGTGGCCAAAGGCATATGAAAAAGTGCTCTTCATCATTAACCATCAGGGAGATGCAAATCAAAACAAAAATGAGGTACCATCTCACACCACAGAGACTGGCACACATTCAAAACAGCAAGAACAATAGGTGCTGGCGTGGATGCGGGGAGAAAGGGACTCTCATCCACTGTTGGTGGGAGTGCTGGCTGGTCCAGCCCTTTTGGAAAACAATATGGACATTCCTGTGAAAACTAGATATTGAGCTCCCATTTGATCCAGCAATACCACTCCTGGGAATATACCCTGGAGACCCACACATACCAGGAACACTATTTCTACTTTTTTATTCATCACAGGTCTATTCACAATAGCCAGAATCTGGAAAAAGTCTAAGTGCCCGAGAACAGAAGACTGGATAAAGAAACCATGGTATATCTACACAATGGAATACTATGCAGCTGTCTGAAAAGACAAAGTGATAAAATTTACCTGCAAATGGAATGGACATGGAGTTTATCATGCTGGAGTGAAATTAGAAAGAAAAGGGACAGATATAGAATGAATGCATTCATTAATGGAATATAAATATATACCAGTATTGTACTAATTGTGGGAAACAATAATGCCAGACTAGAATTCAGCATTGAATATACACAAAACGACTTACATGATAAACCCTAAATGTCTGTAGGGCAAGTCACAATGTGTTAGAGGAGAGAGAGAGAGGGGGAGGGAGGGAGGAGAGAGAAAGAAAAAGTGCCTGCTATAGAATCAGGCTGGGGTGGGTGGGAGGGAATGTGGGGACGTTGGTGGTAGGAATGGGGCACTGGTGGAGGAATGGGTGATGGAACACTGTATGACTGAGAACCAATTATGAACTGTATATCTCACGGTGGTATATTAAAAAAAAATTTAAAAAGCAAACAAAAAAAAGCTCTTCTGGCATATGTGAGATATAAAGAAATGTAGTAAAGGAGCAACAATGTGCCATTATCACTGGAACAGGAGATTAATCTAAGAACTGAGTCCTCATAGGAATGGCCCTTGGGACACTGAGGTGAACTCTTTAGTGACGGGTATGGTGCTGGCATGACGTAGGCATCAGAGTAGAATTATCAGTATTGTTAATCCTAGTATCACAATAAAGAGTTTTTAAATATTATTTCTGAACAAACTGATCACAGATGAAGAGTCTAATTTGGCCATGAGTGCCTGTCTTAAATGGACTTTTTTTTTTTTTTTTTTTTTTTGCTTTTTGGGCCATACACAGCAATGCTCAGGGGTTACTCCTGGCTCTGCACTCAAGAATTACTCCTGGTGGTACTCGGGGGACCATATGGGATGCCAGGGATAGAATCCAAGTTGGCCGCGTGCAAGGTGAACACCTTCCCCGCTGTACTATCGTTCTGACCACTTAAATGGACAATTTTATAAGCTAGAAAGCTTCTGAAAAATGCCTGCATGCAGACACTGGTGTCATTGAGAAAGTGAACTGTGGGGCCTGAGGCAGAAGCACAGACCTGTCTGCTGCTGACCACACAGGAGCAAGAAAGAAAACCAATGCCCGGAAGGAGCCTCTACCCACAACACTCCACTTCTGAGTCACTTTAATGAGCAGTGCTGGCTCATCTCCATACAATGGACCTAGCAATTACTCATAAGTACATCCTTCAGGGTTGGAGGAGAAAAAGCTATTAAGTCACAGACACCAGCATTTCAGGGGCAAAGTGCATTGTGGGGGCTGGGTTTACCATCAGTGGTACTGAACTCACCAGTCATCAATGGCCCTTCTACAATGTGTACCCCCAATTCAGAGGGGGTTAGTGCTGAACCCCCCAACACGAACAGCGACAGAAGTCAGGCAGACCAGGTTTAAATTCCAGACCAATCAAATGCGCAGCTGACACAGGTTAGAGTCTCAGTACCCCAGAGAGGCTCCCAGGGGCCCCCACTAAGAGTGATCCCGAAGAACTATCAGGTATGGCTTCAAAACCAAAAAAGAAAATTCAGACCACTTACTACATGTTCTTGAGCATACGACCCAACTTCTAAGTCTCATTTTCTTCACACTGAAAAAGATTTTTTTTCTTTCTTAGAATTATCACAAGTTTAAATAAGCAGTAATAATTACCACAGATTTAAATGAGCAGGTGCTCAAAGGGCAACAATTCCTGCTGTCCATTCACCAGTAGAAATTCTGGGGTTCCTTATTTTTTTCACACCAGTGACAGAGTTTACACCTGGCTCTGCACTCAGGAATCACTCCCGATGGAACTCAGCGGACCATATAGGATGCTGAGGATCAAAACCAGTTGTGCGCATGCAAGGTGACTGAGTGCCTTACCACTGTACTCTCCAGTCCTGTCTGGGCTTCCTACCAGGACAGTCTCTGCTAAGTCAGCTTATTAGCTGCAGGGTCTTCTGTGCAGCAAGCACAGAAGCCCCAGCCCCAGGGAGCAGGATTCACAGGGCCTTCTGGGGAGAGGCTGGCTTTTAAAACTGGAGAAGGCAGAGGACCAATCCTCAAGACCACAGGAGGCCTCAAAGCCTTTTTTGAAAAGGCAAGCCCTGAGGCAAACCCTCCTCACACAAATGATTACTTAGAGCTCAGAACCCAGAACTCAGCCAAACACAGCAGGAACCAAAACCTGGATTCTGTCTCTTACAGTTGCGATTCACCCCAAGTGCCCTCCTGAACAAGCCACTTGTGAGCCCTAACAGCAGTCACTTAGAGCGCAAACAGGTCTTGTCCTCACTCCCAGTCAGTCTCAAGAGACTGGGAGTCTCTTGGTTGTTCAACACTCTTCTCTCTACGCACGTTCAAAGGCCTGGCCGCACGGATGACAGATACTTTTTCTAGCTGTCCCACATCTTGCATGTGTTGAGTGCTGGGCATTTTTCTTCAAAAAATTTCTTCTCCTTGCTTCCCTCCACTTCTGCGGTCAGGACACCAGCGTCCCCCGGAGACCATTCTGAAGGCCTTCCCCTGGACTTTTGCTGGCAGACATGGTTCTACTGGCCTCAGAACCTTCCTCCCTGCACAAGTCCCCGTCTGACCTGAGCAGCTTTTACTTGAGTGACTTCACTCAGCAATCATCCCTCTTCCCCTCGCACAAAAAGCTCACCTACTAGCGTGTGACAAGCCCTGGACCAAAGGAGGGGGTGAAGCAGAACCTCTGACCTTCTCCACGGCCCCATTTTACCCGAGAAATACTTATGCAAGCCTGGGGACACAGGTATATAAAACAGGTACAAAAACTAATCACAAATCATAATGAGGTCTATTTCCAATACACGCTGGTTTTTTTATTTTTTTGTAGTTCCTATGGGCCATGACCAGTTTAATATATAAGGGGTTCCAACACCAATGTCCCCCTCATAACTGTTGGAAAGGGGAGGCTGTTCCTGGTAGGAAGGGACAAAGGCCAACCTGCACGATCCAGGCCTCGCATCCAATGACGCCAGCCAGCTGGGACAGAGCCACCGTTCAAACAGGGACTGGCTGTCTGCCTTACTGGCAACTTGTCTGGGTATAGTCCAAGCGTCAGAACTCATAGGTTCAATCATATACTTTCCTCGCCAGACAGAACGTCCACTGATGTCACTTCTGAGCTGAGCACATTCTACTCCACGCAGATCCCTCCATAATGCCTGCAGTCTGATCTCTGATACCAAAGAAGCCTTCCATCATTTTATTCCAAAGTCACTCGGCAGCAAGTGGTGTGTGTGTGTGGGTAGGTGGATGGGGACTTCCAAGGGACAGAGGAAGGGACATCTCAAACACAATCACAGAGAAGCTGCTGAGATCTACACCCCCTTCCGAGCAAGCCAAATGTTGGGGGTTGGCGCGTCTGATGACAGCTATAATCACAGAAGAACCTTGTGTTGCCTGAGCATAACCATCCTCCCTAAGGCAGACCACTGAGGAAGCTGTAGGCCCAGGGAGGCCATTTCTGCCCGGCCTTCTCCCTTCCCTCTCCCTGCTATGACAAAAAGCGCTATTACACAGGCTTAAACCAGGCTGGGCAACTCAACAGGAAAGAGAACGTTCTTCACCTGCTCTCCAGTGGTATGGAGTGAACTTACTGCCAAATACAGAATGTCTCGATCTACTGCTGGAGAATTCACCTGGAAGAAGCCCTTGGTGCCGTTCTCCATGCTTTAGGTCGACCGTGATACTGTAATATCCGAAAGTTTTAAACCCAATCCAAGGCACTGCTCCATGATAAAAGGCACAGATGAGCAGATGGAGAGTTCGGACTCTGCCATCAGCCAATTTTATGGTTGAGGATAATCTCCAAAACCACTCTGCCCATTTGTTTTAATGTACAGAACAGAGACAAGAATATTATTTTCTTCGACTTCTCTGAGAAGTGGCCAACATAAGATCCCATTATCTCAACACTTGAGATTTCTACAAAAAGACCATTCTCCCGCATAATCATACTGCAATTTCAGCTGAACTGCTGGCCTCTGCCCTGGCCCTGTGATGAACACTGAGTTCTTGGGAAGCAGCTCAGTCACGCCTGTCAGGCCTGGCAGTGACAGGCCTCAGAGGAACTGGAGTGGGTTTCCTCCAAGGAACCACCACTTGCCCATACAAAAGTTTGGGTCAAACTATTACACACACGCTAGGTATCACTGTCTTCCCATTCATCATGGATTTGCTTGAGCGGGCCCCAGTAACATCTCCATATGTCCTGTCTCATGCTAGTAGAGCCCAAGGGCATCTGCTTGCTTCAGGATCATAAAGAGCCTCAATCCATTCCAGAATGAGGTCTATAATTGTTACTGGTATCTGGCATATCAAATACAACATGGGTAGCTTGCCAGGCTCTGCCGTGCAGGTAGCATACTCTTGTAGTCATCTCTAAGTCCAGCATTTATTGATGAACCGCGTGGGTCGCAAGTGGCAGCGCGAGCCGGGCTGTGATAGGCTGGTCTGCTGGGTGGAGTTCTCACGAGAGAGAAGTCCGGATGTGGAAAATGGAGGCCCCTCATAGAGTGGGGGGTCGTCTGGCTTGTTGCAAGGCTCTGCTGGGGTGGTGGGCCAGGGCTGGAACCTGCCATCCCTCCTGGGTGCCTCGTGAGCGGCTGGGCACAGGGAGAGCAAGGTAGCAGTCATTACACGCTAGGTAATGACTCACATTGGAAGGGGGTGTGTAGGAAGCTCATAACGAAGGTCTCGAATCTGTCTCAGTACAGAGTAGAGAGAGCTAAGGTCAATTCTGGCTGTGAATACATTAGTAAGGCTTCTTAGCAATGGGCACTGTAGCCCTGGAGAAATATCCTCCCCAGGAGCCAAGTCCGTACCTTAAAGCTCTGAGGAAAGGATCAGCCATTGAGCTCCGATGGATTATAGCTGTTATCCTGTAATGATACCAAAAAGTCCTTGGCAGTGTAAAAAGAAAACCTTTGCAAAACTCTTTGGGAGCAGCTTCTTAACCTCAGAAGACTGGGCACCTAAACTGCATGATTTTTCAAGTCAAGCAGCAATGTCAGAGCCAGCCTGGTGCTCGGGAGGGTCTTGAAACAGCCCCCAGGCTCTGCTGGGACAGAAAGACTCCAACTGCTCTGCCCCCCCCCCCCACCCCCATCAGACAGAAACTCCCTTTGACTATGCACTGCCATAAATTGAATATAAGATGAGAATTCAGTCATAAACATTTAGCGAATGTGCGAATAGGAGTCATACAGCTTTATTCAGTTACAAATTATTAAAGGAAAAGAAGGTCAATCCACTCTGAGCAGAGCTTTTTATTGTCAAAGGTACTGCACTCTAGAAACTACTCTAGCAACATTTTGTGTGTAAGATATACGTCAGAAAACAGGACAGATCTCTACAGAGTGAGTTATCCGCAGTTACAGTGGTGTACACACATCCCAAACAGGAACCTTGCTGGGGAGTGCAGTGCTATTTTACTTCACCAGAAAATCTTTCCATGCATTTAGGAAAGTGGCAGATTTGCACTGCAGGGAAAATCACCTCCGTGGCTGATTCTGTGGGTGGTTATTCTAAGTCAGGCCGGAGGCGTGGTGTGGCGGCAGCTTTCCCCTCCACTGGTAAAGATGACTCCTGCAGGCTGTAGGAGAGTTCTAAATTCATCTGGAGCTTCCATATAAACAGGAAGCCATGAACACCTTAGTCCCAATTTCTGTAACTAAATGCAGACTCGTGGGAGACCAGAAGAGGCTGCAGAAGTTCTCTCATTTTCCTTCTTGACAAGAACCTGGCCCAGGGCAGGAGCGATAGCCCAGAGGGTAGGGTGTTTGCCTTGCGCGCCGGCCTGTGCCGGCCCAGGTTTGATCCTCGTCATCCCATATGGTCCCCGAAAGCACCGCTAGGAGTAATTCCTGAGTGCAGAGCCAGGAATAGCCCCTGAGCATTGCCGGGTGTGACCCAAAAAAAGCAAAAAAAAAAAAAAAAAAAAAAAAAAAAAAAAAGGACCTGGCCCAGTGTGGTTGAGGATAAATATGTCTTCCCAGTGATGGTGTCCTTCCAGGGAGAACCCCCACCCTTCTCTGTGCTCAAGTGGGCAATGTCAATCTAATGCTGAGATAACAGGCTCTCACCTCGTCAGAGAGAGGCAAATCTTCAGGTGTGTATGCATAACACAGTGAATCCAACCACACAATGGGGCATTTCTCCCTGCTGATGGGAATACTGACCCCCTAGACCCTTTAAGCCAGTCTTTCTTATCCCACATGGTGCCCCATGAGCCCCCAGGATATTCTAAGGGGGTTACAGCATGAGACTAGAGAACCAACCAATAGAAGGGGGTGGGGGTGGTAGGCAGGGGGGAAGGTTGGAAACAAAGGTTGGAAGTAAGCCACAGTTGAGGAAAGATGGAGAAGTGGTTTAGACCAGGATTTAACTGTTACTCAGAGATACGGCTATTCAAATTCCGATTTTGTATTTTCTGGAGTGCACCGCACGTG
The DNA here is from genome assembly GCA_021461705.1 of Cryptotis parvus. Lineage (NCBI taxonomy): Eukaryota > Metazoa > Chordata > Mammalia > Eulipotyphla > Soricidae > Cryptotis > Cryptotis parvus. The sequence goes on along the minus strand of JAJIBD010025799.1, from coordinate 8,932 downwards.
CTCACCTTCCCAAGGCCACGCCTGTGTGTCACTGTGCAGAGGGCTGAGGACACAGAGGGGTGTGCACGTCCCTCAGCTCCACTCCTGGGCCAGGAGAGCCCTTGGAGAAAGTTAAAGAAATGCAAACTTTGATTCTATTTAAGGAAGAGCTTTCTAACAATCTGTGTTCTCCAAAAATGGAACAGGCTGATGAGACACAAATGTGTTCCAGGGGAGATGGCGGCCATCTGTCAGGGTGGGTGGCAGCCCAGCACGAGCAGGGGCTGCTGCAAGTTGCCTCGGTTTCCGAGAGTACACAGGCACATGGGCTTGGTCAGGGAGCCAAACAACAGGCAAGCGACGCGGCCAACAATTTTGATGCTGGCTGTACCCGATCTCCTTGGAGAAATGGGAGGAAAACAACCCAACCAACTGGAACGCAGCTCTACAGTAGGATGCAGGCGCTGAGCACTGGCAGGGCCAGACAAACATTTTTTTTTTTAATAAGTAAAAGAAACAGCAAGCCCAATAAAGCTTAAAATTTTTCTTCAAAAGGTACTTCTGTAGGCGAGAGGCTAAAAGACAAAATATAAAAATACAATCAAGCCTGGTGTCCTCGTGAAATTTTTTTTTTTTTTTAATTTAGTGATTTCCTTACTGCAGTTCATCAAGAATAGTAACAGGAGTCACATTCCTTTCAAAAGACACATTTGGTGATGGCAAGTGTAGGTGGGGAAAGGTGGGCTTCTATGTGGAAAACAGGATCCCTACGCCCGGCTCTGGGTCCGTGATCACTTTCGGTGACCTGGGAGTGATATGGACTGAACAAGATCTCATTTCCTTTTTCTTTTCTGGAAGGGGGCATACCCAGTGGTTCTCAAGGCTCTATACTAAGTGATCACTACTGAAAGGCTCATATAGGACTGGCAGGACCATATAGGATGCTGGGGTTGAATCAGGGTCGGCTGTGTGCAAGGCAAATGCCTTAACCACTGCTCCAGGCCCCCAGGTTTCATTTGTTTCCTTCAATCATAGAAAAACTCAATTCATAAGAACAAAACTGCAACCCAATAACCGAAGACTTGAACAGAAAGAACTTTTGCACAGTCAAAGTCCACTGTATCTGTTCATTTTAATTTTTCCAACTTTTTCTCTGTCCTGCCCTACTAATCCCCTAACCCCCCCCAAAAAAATCTTGTTAGAGAAAAACCCAAGCAAATATGATATAGGTGAAAATACTTAAGTTACTGCAGCTGCAAGAACAATTTTTGGAGGGAGTGCTCAGGGAGCCAGGGACTCCCCGATTAATACTTGCAGACAGTCTGGTGCTCGGGAAAGGCAATTCAGTGGTGCTTAGGCTCTCGCACTTCTGGGGGCCAGTCACCAGGGGCACCCCAACAGTGCTCAGGGGGAAATATGTGGTACTTCAAAAGCATGTGGTGCCAGGGACGATCCTTTCTATAACTGAAGGAAACAAATGAAACTCGGGGCCTCTGCAGGCAAGGCATGTGTTCTCACCCTCAGTTCTCTCCGGCCCTCAACAGCAAATTCCTAAGTGAGAACCAGTAATTTCAGGTGCAATAGGAGTCAACATTTTCTAAATGTCAGCTCAGTTCAGTCGCTCCACACACAATGATTTCCCTCAGATAATCGGTAGAGATGAGGGCAAGATCAGGCATCATTAACTTCATGCAGCTCCAGCTGGCCTTGCCCACGTCCAGACACTGGGGAGAGAGGCCTGGGGAAGGAAGTGAGAGAACGGGCTGGCCAGGCAGAGGTCAGCTGTTCCACCATCAGTGGTCCTGGACACCCCCGCATGTGCTGGTGCTCACTCACAGCTAACACTGTCCAGCCCATGGCTTTGAAATGAAGGGAAGAGAAGGAAAAAGGAAAAGAGTCATGCAGGTCCACCGTGTTCTTTGTTATCTCACCTAGGATTTAGAGAGGAAAGATTTCATGTAACAACAAAGTGGGGTAGCCTCCAAATCTGAAGGGGTTGATTTCATCTCAGGAAAAATCTAGAACATCGATGCTGGGAGACAGAAATATAAACCAGGACCCAAAGCCCTGGGAGGCAGCAACTTACCCAAGACCACAAGCTCCAAAATCTCTAGGGGCTGGAGCGATAGCACAGTGGGCAGGGCGTTTGCCTTGCACGTGGCCGACCAGGGTTCGATCCCCAGCATCCCATATGGTCCCCTGAGCACTGCCAGGAGTAATTCCTGAGTGCAGAGCCAGGAGTAACCCCTGAGCATCGCCAGGTGTGACCCAAAAAAAAAAAAAATTCTCTAGGAAGTGATAATTAAGGTATTTTCCATTGTGATCTTAAGTATTCAGAGATAACCAAACAAGAAGACAACTCAATGGAAGTCACTGTTACCAGAGATCTTAAACCCCCACAACTCCATCAACTGAGAAGCAGACACACTTACGGCTCAAAAAGCACAAGGTTTCTGGGTCCCCTGAGGGGAAAAGGTACGGGGCTGGAAGGTGTGCAGGACTCTGGGCACTCACCTAGTGTCCTTCAGGTTCTTTACTAGGGAGCCCTTCTTGAGGCTGTTCTTCCGCTCTACGTAGTTGGAAGGCACGTAGCCTGTCCTGTTGGCTGCGTTCCTCACCCGCCACCATGTCTTGAGAGTCATCGAGCAGCCACAGTCGCTGTTCTTCTTGATGTCCAGCTCCTGGTCTTGCTGGGCCGTGTAGTCCCACTTGGCTATAACAATCACTTCTTCTGTCATCTTTCATGGAGTCCTTCTGCCAGCAAAACAGTTGGAGAAATGCTTATTAGAGAGGCAGACACGGCAGCCTTTTGCGTCCACTTGAAAAACTGCGCCAACAGTTTTTAATACAACTCGGCAACTGGTTTTCTCCCTGGGCCTTGAGATGCTCAACCTTAAGATGACCTTCTTTCAACAAAGATCTCCTACTGTTTAGAAACAGCAACCTAAAAAACACAGCTCTTAACTTTGCACTCTGGGAATTCTGTATTCCCTGCCAAGAAGAAAATCCTTCAGAAAACTCTTTAAAACAGTATTAGAATTGTGTTCATTTGATTAAGTTCCTTGTGGCTGATACATCTGCATCCATTTTCCTCAGAGTAGGCCAAATTCTATGAACTCACAATAAACCAGCATACCCAATTGTTCCTGCCAATTTAAATGAAGAAAAATACAACACCAGTGCAAAGCAGGACCCTGGTTTGGATCCTCAAACAGAAAAGGAGATGAGTGAAAACACTGGAGTGGTTCAAATCCTATTTAATTGTAAGATTACTCTCTCTGTGCTAGAAACAGAGCCGAAGGGCAGATCTGAGGCTTCACAAGCCCACTCAGGGCCGCCCCCAAAACTCCCATGCCCATTCTTGACTACATCTCTCAGAGATCTTTAAGGGTCTAAACTAGGTGTACAACCAACCAACCAACCAACCAACCAACCAACCAACCAACCAACCAACCAACCAACCAACCAACCAAAGAACAGGGAAGTGTCATCACATGTGTGAGTGTGTAAGTATGTCTAAAACCCAACTCTGAGTAATTCTGTAAATCACGGTGCATTAATAAAATAAAATTGGGTTAAAAAAAGAGAGTTCCTTTTTAGGCTCAAATGTCTGCTAGGTAGCCTGGCCTCCCTTCCTCTAGGGGTGCTAGACTAGAAAGGCACATTTAAAAGGAAAAAAAAGAACACAGCATACAAATAGCTCTACTTCAATTATGCACAGAACTGGAAGCTGAAGCAAGTCGTGCAAGGGTTAGGTCAGGGAAGGGACAAGCCCAAACTCCAGTCCAAGGTCTCTGTCAGAGAAGAATCCCACCCCCAAACTCCAGCACTCCAGCATGACTAACAAAAGCAGTCAGAACACAGGTAGCACCCTCCCTCAGGTGAGGGCGCCAGAACCCAAATGGAAACACTAGTGTGTTTCCTTCTGCCTATCTCTAGCACCATTCAGCAGACCAGAAGTTTCCTCGACTTTGTTTCCCAGATCCGAAAGTTCAGGTTTGAGCTTAGCAAAACCCCAAAAAGCCCCTTCATGTGGGGGTTTCCAGCAACAGTTCATTATTAATTCATTAATTTTTATATTCTGGTTTTAGGGCCCTATGCCCTGATGTTTAGAGTTTACTCCTGGCTCTGTGCTCACGGATCACTCCTGGCAGAGTTTGTGCACTGGTGCTGGGGGTCAAACCTGGCGCCTGGTTGGCTGTGTGCAAAGCAAACACCTTATCGCTGTACTGTGGCTCCATCTCCTCCTGCCCCTACCAGCAACATTTCAACCTATGTAACCTGGTTATGGAAGCGGTTCATGTTGGGGAAATAAAGAATACAGAGAAACACTGGGTACCACCTTCACAATTTTTATATTAAATAATTAAATAATTGTGTAAACCACTCATTTACTTAAACTCACACAAACTTGCTTATGGATGTTTAATAGCCCAAACCTGAAAGTTTCCAAAATGCCTATCTATTCATTACTAGATACATTCTGGTACATCTGGATAGCAGAATATTACTTAGCAATAGCAATTAATTGCTACAAAACCATGTAGAAATACAGAGAAACTTGCCATCTGGATGATAATGTGGAAGGTGCCATCTTGGTAAAGGTCATGGTCTCATTCCCACAGAGAATCTGCGCCTGACCCAGACTCACGAGGTGCCCCTGAGCCCTTCATCCAAGCAACTCCCAGACAGGCCTGTTACTGATTCCCCCAATCTCAGCGAGAATCCCAATATCCTGTTTGAGTCGGTCCTCTACCCTCGCCCAGGTAATATGTGCTCACCAGGTTCGTACTAAAAACAAATCTTTTAGGTCAGTGTAGGCAGAACCGCCACACTGGTACCCTCATCAGAGCTGAGGTTCCCCTCCAGTGATTTCCCGCTCCTTTACCCCCTCTCCTGCTCACACACCGTAACTTCCCACTCTCCCTCCCTGCACTCAGAGGTGGACCTAGCCAGTCACTGCCCCTGTTCAGTCCTCCAGAAGAGAGCCTGCCTTACTGCTCTCTGTGCCACGAATGATTCTTTAATGATTCTAACTGTACTGCATGACATTCTGGAAGAGGAAAATTATGGAGATATGCAAAATAAAGAAATTATGGAGATATGCAAAATAAAGAAATAATCATTGGCTGTCAGGAACAAGGAAGAGGGAAAGAAAACTGGCAGAAGATTTCTACCAGTTTTCTTAGTTTTCTTAGTGACATAGTTGTTGTTGTTGTAATAAAACACTGTAACAGCAGATACATGTCATATAATTATTAGGCATAGCATACCTGTAACACACCAAAACCAAGCCATAATATACTACTGTTGTAATAAGGTTTATTAAAATAATATGTAACTAGGATATTTAGTATATTATGTGACTAGCTTACTTTTAAGGTAATATAGCTAGCAAAAGTATAAACTAGCAAAAGCAGACCTGAATGAACTGAATTTGTTTATCAACTCCATTCTTTTATTTTTTATTTTGCCTTTTGGGTCACATCCGGTGACACTCAGGGGTTACTCCTGACTCTCTGCTCAGGATTTACTCCTGGCGGTGCTTGAGGGACTATATGGGGTGCCGGGATCGAACCCAGGTCAGCCACATGCAAGGCAAATGCCCTCCCTGCTGTACTATCGCTCTGGCCTTGGATGGGAGCTCCATTATTTCTTAGGTAGAAAGTGGATCAGTATTTCTTATGTGGAAGATGAATATTAAAAGTCTGATCTCAGTTCAATAGTCTAAAAATTTCCTCAAAATTCAAAAATTAATTTGCTGGAAAGACAGCTGCAGTGATCTTCCCCTGACAGAGGTGCTTCTGTTCCTTCTGTTCCTTCCCAGGGACCTTCGGGAGCACAGAGATCCCAATGCAGGTAACCCATGGGCACATACACACGATCCTAACTAACACGACAGTTTCTAGCAGGCACTAGAGACTCTCCTCTCTCATGAATCAGCCCCAAATCTGAGGAGGGAGGAAGTGCTATGCATAATGTATATATCCAAGGGCAAGAGTTTACAGAACCTCATTTCAAACTGTAGAGCATTCTGTTGTTGACTTTTGAAAGTGCTGGAGCCAGAGAGTCCAGGGGCTTAACTGCTTGCCCCTGTGGTTGATCCCAGTTGATCTATTCAGGCTCCCACCTCCCAGCACTGCCAGGACCAGCCCTCCCCAAAGTACCCCGAGTACCCCCCAAGGTGTGGTGCTTTCCCTCCGCCACCAAGTCTCAAGTCCATACTCTGCATCTTTTTGTCTCTCCTCACCTTCCTGTCAGGGTAGACAGGAAGTTTCGAGCCATGAGGGCAGCTGGTGCTGTTTTTCTTTTTTAATAACTAAAGTCAGGCTAAGAACGGGACTCAGAGAAACCTCATTTATCGCTCAGGCTTGTTTCTTAATTTACACGAATTTCAAGAGTCTTTTAACAAGATGAACCTATCTCTTCACACCAGTTCTGGCAACTGATTCATTTTCTGCCTTACAATTGCATAAAGAGCAGACAAGGAAAGGGTTTTGGCTGGGTATGTTATGCTCTGACGCACAGTGAATGTTAGAAGAGTTTAAACTGTGGAGGCACGGGTGCTGGAACACAGTATGACTGAAACCTAATCATGAACCGTTTTGTAATGGTATATCTCACAGTGGTATAATAAAATAATTTTTTTTAAAAAACTGGATTTTATATATGTCAAAAAAAAAGTTTAAACAAACCAGAGCCCAGGTTTGACCACAAATCAATCATAAAATTTTCCAGGCATGGGGGCTCATGTTGGTTTTTTTTTTTAATAATTCACCCAGTTATTCTAATAGGTCTTAGGGAGAAAAGCCAAGTAAGAGAGAACTGAAGGGTCAAGAAAGTCTCAGGATGGATCAGGAGAATGTGTGTAACCGGTGACACACACATTCATTTCAGGAAAGTAAAACTTTGAGGTTGTGAGAGGGGACTGACAGCAACTCCGGTACATCTGAGGAACAACACCTTGTGGGCAAGAGAATGCTTCAGGCAGTGGAGGGTCAGAGAGTAAGCGCTTGCTAAATGTCACAGCACTTAGCACAAATCTACTGTTTCCAAAGCTGTGCTCCTGTGCTCAGCTACAAGCATTAGTGAGTGGAAATGTATGGCCTGTATTTCTGTTCATTTTATTTCAGCCCAGAGAATGGATGATTCCAGGACAGGTGAAAATATATTTTTATGAGACTAAGAAATATTCTTAGACATATAACATATGAACATTCATATAAATATGTTCATATGAGACTAAGAAATGGATATTTTTGGCCAGTGTAACAGAGTTTAAACCTGACTTATGATAGCTTCAAACAATATCAAAACTTCAAAAAGTCCTCCCCCTGCCACCCTCCAATTCCCACAGAGTCCACAAATCAACAATTGCTTCAATCCAACCTTCTCATGTCATTCAACAGTGCTTTTGACTAACCAACCGTGTGCAGCTTCTTGTCAACCAGGCCTGCCAGGAGACCACACTGGAAGCATAGGCTTCCTCAGTAGGCAACCGCCAGCCAATTCAACTTGCTTCAAGTGTCAAACCGTGGCCCTGGACAGCCCACATTTGGCTCCCCACCCCCCAACGGAGTCCCAGAAAAGTGAATAGAGGTAATAGAAAGTGATGCTGAATGACTACCAGCTAAGTGGCCCATAGCTGAGAGAGGTCAGGCGACAGGGAACTGGGTTAAAGAAAGAAGATCAATCTCAGGTAGAGTGTCTGGGAAGCGGCTGGCAGGGGCGGGCGCCTGGGGCTGTGGTAGAGCCCCCAGGTCTCGGCAGAAGGTGGAACTACAACCCCAGAAGTCCGAGCGGAACCGAAGTAAACCGTCATTTTGAACTCTCACCCCGCCTGCCTGCATCTCAGGTAGAGTGTCTGGGGTGCGCTGGGCCTGGCGGGCGGGCGCCTGGGGCTGTGGTAGAGCCCCGGTCTCGCAGAAGGTGGAACTACAACCCCCAGAAGTCCGAGCGGAACCGGAAGTAAACTGTCATTTTGAACTCTCACCCCCGCCTGCCTGCATCTCAGGTAGAGTGTCTGGGGTGCGCTGGGCTGGTCAAGGCGGGCGCCTGGGGCTGTGGTAGAGCCCCGGGTCTTGGCAGAAGGTGGAACTACAACCCCCAGAAGTCCGGAGCGGAACCGGAAGTAAACCGTCATTTTGAACTCTCACCCCGCCTGCCTGCATCTCAGGTAGAGTGTCTGGGGTGCGCGCTGGTTGGGCGGGTGGCCGCCACGCGGCCCGCTTATTATTACTAAAACTAGGAAATTCAACACCAAGGGTAGGTAATACCCTCAAGAAAAAAGAAACAGTACACTAGAGGAATCTATCCCTGAACACCGCAACACCATGGGAAAACAACGCAGATCCCCAGCTCGAAGAACAGATGAAGGAATTGACCGTGAAGAATCAAAAAAGAATACAGATATGCATGATCACTCTGACAATGAAATTAGAGAGGAAATTGGTAGGATGTTTAAGGAGCTCAACGAAAAAATTGAGCAGATGTCCAATAAAATACAGGAGAACATAAATGAAGCAGTTGAAAGGGCAGTCAATAAACTACGGAGGAAATGAGAGCAGAAATCAGAACCATGCAAAGAGAAATATCATCACTTAAAAACTCAGTAGATGAAATGAAAAAACACAATCGGGCTCTCAACAGTAGGATGACAGCAGCGGAAGAGAGAATCAGTGAGACTGAAGATGAGCTGCAGAAAGCACTCAGAAAACTACATAAAATGGAAAAAGATCGGAAAATGGATCAGCAACGGAACAGAGAACAATGGATGAAGCCAGGCGGAACAACATAAGAATCATCGGAGTCCCAGAGGGACAGGAAAGTAACCCCAAGGAAATTAAAACAGTTAAAAACATCCTGGCTGAAAAGTTCCCGAAGTTAAAGGATGAAAGCATCCAGATCCAAGAAGCCCGACGCGTACCCAGCAAGAAGAGACCCCAATAGAGAG